>JABCJY010000195.1:0-63568 GCA_013184415.1 Fusarium concolor
GTAAGTGAGAATTATAAATATCGAATTAGGGCCAGTAACGTGTTTTATATTAGCTAAGTAGATATAGACAGAGAATTATAGCAATTATATTTCTATTGAATTATCTAGAATGGAATCTGTCTAGAAACCTTGTTTTGTAGATCTTACTACCTGTGGCGGAGCACGAATTATCCCTTCGTCTGTCCTTTCCAAATGCTCCACTGTCACGCTCAGGGTTTCAAAACGGCGGCTATTGCGGGGAGTTTCTACCCTTGGCCGTGATATCGGGTCCTGTAACAGACTGCTGGGTCTGCTGAAAGGAAGCGGATGGTTCTGATTCATTTTATACCGACTCAGCTTGTCTAGTGCGGTTTTAAAGTCGTCCAGAACGATGGTGTCTGTGAAGCATTTGAAGATAAATGCAAACTTCCAGAAGGGATTGACATAACCGATCGGGATAACGGTGGTGACAGAGAGAATATCGACAGTGATAAAAATAATACTGAGAGACATGCTTAACAGCAAAAGACCGAAACGGGGGGATACGCGGATGATTTCCAGAGGTGTAGACTCATAGCGGTATTTTATATTCCAGAAAAGGTTGATGGCTGTGAAGATCCACCAAGGATCACTAGAATGTATCAGCTAAATTACCAAATATCAAATAGCAGTAAGGCTTACCGGCAGACGGCCTCAAGGGGTCGGGCTGAGACGAATAAGTGAGTATTAGAAGTATTGAAGTAGGTGAAGTTCGCATAGATCTCGAGGACCCAATAGGGCTGGACGAGTATAATAGTGCCGATATAAATTCTGTTATTTCGCTTTGAAAGAAAGGGTTTGTTTTTTATCCAAGCGATGACATTATGCAGATTCCATGAGATGATGAGGAAGATAGCAGTCGAGGAAAGATACCATCCCCAGGTCGGAGGGTCGAAAAAGGTAAAGAAGCCATTTGGCATCGCCAGAAGGAGCTGCGCGTATTTGTGAGACAGTCGCGTATAAATGCCATCACGATAAATACTCACCTCGATCAAGATAAGTTTGTGTAGCAATACGCCACGACGCATATTAGCCAAGGTAATACCAATCATGATAATCAAAGCCCCGATCATACAACCCTGGGACCAAGCTTCCAAGGTGAGTTTTGCTGGGCTCGAGGGCCATGCCTCAGGGACAGACATTGTGTCACAACAGACTAATTCATAGACAAGAGAGTGGTTCCGCGGGCAGTCCGACGATAAGAAAGAAAAGAATGGCTCCAGGGTGGGGCCAGGGACTGATATAGAGATTAACGATGCACAAACCATTGCTTTACCCCGCCTTTACTGAGCTACTAGTGACCAGGTGTGGTTGCATTGCGTTCGTCTAGGTGCATGTCCAAGCAGACGATTAGTCGGGAGACAGGTAGGGGCACGTTGGTAGCTTTCCAACTAAAGACAGAACCAAGTCTAATCTTTCAGGAAACCAATCATCTCGGGGCTATTCCAGGGAGCGGACCCATTCATCCGATCCGACCAACAAATTGGAGATGGCCGTTGGCGCCACTGACGGAGAAAGTGGTCGAGCTCAGCTGTACCAACCCCACGGTCTTGATTCCTGGTTCAATACGTTGCCGTAATGACACTCTCCAGAACTGTATCAGGATGATAAGCGAGATTAATAGAACCAGTCAAGATATGCCCCAGAAAATATTTCTTCTTATGGACAAGTGTATAGCGACCGGTTACTGGGAGAAGGACCGAGTGGAGCCTGAACAAGTAGGGGATAGTGTTGGAGAAAATAATCTGAGCAGCAAACTCGGTTTGTCCTCGTTTTCCCTTCACTAATTGCAGTTATAGGGAAGGTTAGATATGTGTATATTCAAAGCTCATTATTCTGAATTACCATTAATTTAGAATCATGGCCCGAATCCAATGTGTACAGAGAGTACGGAGTCAGGGAGTACATGAACTTTTTGCTAGATTTGCGGAGAAGACAGGCGGAGAACTTTAACTAGACTCAAATAAGCTAGAAGAACAATACCCCAGATGCTTCATGCATACACTGCAGGGTATATGGCGGGCGTTCTGTATCCTTCCCGGACTATTGGATGACTCGAAGTAGGAATGATTGATGCATGATCTGAGGTGCAATGAAATCGTTCCGCAGACATGGGTCCTTCTCGACCTATCATATGCGGACTAGCTGTCTTCTGGGTCGTTACGGGCGTAATCCTCCCTCAGCACAACGCGCTTACTAAAGTCCATGCAGAAACTAGTATGCTGTGTGTCTGCTAGCAGGCTTCTGGAAGGTGGATGGAAGGTGGTCAGACAACTTAATCACGCATCAAAGCGTAAGAGGCGTCTATTAATCGGACGACTATTGGCAGAGACAAGGCGCCATTAAGTGGAACTGTGTCGATCAAGCAAGCGAGCTTGATTTGGTTAAGTGAATTGTGACGCTGCAGGTAACTCTCTTTTACCAACGTCGTCTGATGGACTTCTGCTCTTGAAGGAGGGCCAGTAGGTTTCGTCTATACCCAAAGCGGCTTGATGCGTGTTGATCTTTTCCTGTTACAAAGCGACTACCTATTAAAGAATTGTGCAGCATAGCTCAGCTCCAACGGCCAACGACCTATCCTGCATTCGACATGATGATATCCCCAGTTCCAAGTCCGATCACTGCTACATTATTGCGGGCAAAGATGCATGATAAACAATTATAGTCTTAGCTTCGGTGAAGCCGAAGCATTAGAGAAATAATGCAGGGTGGAAATCGCCCGGTTTCGCTGAGAAATATACTTATCCATGTAGACGCCATAGACAATTCTTATTTGTTATAGACAGGCCCTCTAAACCAACAGATAAACTAATTTACAGTTCAAGGAATAATTGGTTCTATTCAGCGCTGACTCGTTCCAATAGGTCCAGGATTTCAGATAAGCCTTCTCAACAATTCTCAACACCAGCAAATTACGGCATATCGCCCTGAATGGCTTGGCAAACATGTGAGAGGAACGACTCCGACTCGTGTTAACCTTTCCTGAAAACATGCGCGGGGATCAAAGAGTTTGGCCAGGTTACCAATATTGGACCGAGCTTCAACTCAAGGACCTTCTCGATAAATCTTGATATGACGAAGAATCTATAAGAGGGCGATTGTTCCCACGACCAAGATTGTCTCTGCATCAGTGACACCAACTCACAGCAATTGCATCTCTTTATCTATCTTAACCTTTATCTCGCTCGAGACTCAGTATCCTTCATTACTTTGAAAATGGGACTCATTGGCAAAATGTCTCTTGCAAGGCCCAGTGATGAGCCTGGCAAAGCATGGCCTGCCATTGCTGTCGGATTCTTCGTTGCCTTTGGTGGTGTTCTCTTTGGGTTTGGTGCCTCTCCCTTATCTCTGTGGGTGCAAACTAACCGACCTCTTCTGCAGCTATGACACTGGCACCATTGGTGGTATTCTAGCCATGCCTTACTGGCAGCGAGAATTCAGCACAGGCTTTGTTGATGCTGAGGGAAAGCCCAACATCAATTCTTCTCAAGAATCTGCCATCGTGTCTATTTTATCTGCGGGCACTTTCTTCGGTGCCCTCGCCTCACCTCTCTTGTCTGACTGGCTTGGTCGTCGCCCAGGCTTAATGATTTCTACTTGGGTCTTTAATCTTGGTGTTGTTTTGCACACTGTCGCGACCGACATCCCGCTATTTTTGGCAGGTCGTTTCTTCGCTGGCTTCGGCGTTGGCCTTATTTCTGCTACCAGTAAGCAGTTTATCTAACCATGTGATAACACCGCTAACTCCCTCCAAGTTCCTCTGTATCAATCCGAAACAGCACCCAAATGGATCCGTGGTGCAATTGTTGGCTCCTATCAGTGGGCCATCACCATCGGCCTTCTTCTCGCCGCTGTTGTAAACAATGCAACTTCGAAACGTGACGATTCAGGCTCCTATCGAATTCCCATCGCGTTGCAACTTGCTTGGTCTCTGATACTCTTCTCTGGATTGCTGTTTCTTCCAGAGACTCCGCGTTTTCTTGTGAAGAAGAGCAAGATGGACAAAGCAGCAAAGGCTTTGAGCCGTCTTCGAAGATTACCTACCGAGTCACCAGAAATTGTACACGAACTGAATGAGGTTCTAGCAAACCATGAGTTCGAGATGAGTCTTGGCCAGTCTTCTTACCTACAATGCTTCAAGCCGCCCATGCTGAAGAGGCAACTCACCGGTATGGGAGTTCAGGCGCTACAGCAGCTTACAGGTAAGTCCTTACATGGTATTCCATTTCTTTCACAGACTCAGGCAACTTTTGGAGTTTATTGGATCCTTTCTGACTAATCCTTAGGTATTAACTTCATCGTGAGTTCGAAAAAGGTTAGCTCTATCAAACTTCAAGTAAACTGACAGTCACCCAGTTCTACTACGGCACCAAATACTTCCAAAACTCGGGTGTGTCGAGCGGCTTCGTCATCTCTATGATTACTTCAGCAATTAATGTCGCGTCAACAGTGCCTGGGATGTATGCCATCGACAAATGGGGACGTCGGCCTATGCTGCTATGGGGCGCCATTGGCATGACTATCTCTCAACTAATCGTCGCTGTCTGTGGCACTCTTTCTACTGGGCAATATGATAATGGCGATATTTATATCAAGAGCCTTGGTGGGCAGCGAGCGGCTGTGGCCTTTGTTTGCATTTATATCTCTATCTTTGCATCTACCTGGGGTCCCCTCGTTTGGGTAGTGACGGGGGAGATCTTCCCACTTAAGACACGAGCCAAGTCCCTCAGCATTACAACTGCTACAAACTGGCTACTTAACTGGGCGTTGGCATTTTCCACCCCATACTTGGTCAACTATGGTGAAGGAAATGCAAACTTGCAGTCTAAGATCTTCTTTGTATGGTTTGGCTGCTGTTTTATCGGCGTTGCATTTGTTTGGTTCTTCATCTACGAAACAAAGGGTCTCAGTTTGGAGCAAGTTGATCAGCTCTACGAAGAAGTCAGTGTCGCTCGGAAGTCGGTTCACTGGGTCCCGTCCAACTCTTGGGAAAGTCGACAAGATCGTGGTATCAAGGACAAGGATACAACAGAGCTTGAGGAGATTGACAAATGAGGAGAACCTGGTGAAAGGATCTCTAGTTCCACAATACGGCGAGCTAGATATGGCCTTTTTTTTTTTTTTTTTCTGGAGATGGTGGTGGTGTCTCGATTCATAGTACAGTTACGGAAGGAAAAGGTACGGAAGAACAACAGCAGCCTCTTAGGTATCGTAGATCACTTCCAGAGCCCAACACCCTGAATAAGACTTTTCTCTCTAGCGTTTTGACTGTCGTATGCGAACTCTTGCTTATCAACGGTTGGTAGCGATTCACGGAATCTACCTATGATGTTTGTATATGCATAACTACAAGAACAAAACTGGTCCAAGCGTTGTAAGTTTCACCAAATCAAGGGGTTTGTAAATCTACTATAAAGGGAAAATGAAGGGTCTTACAATAGTAATCATGGTTTATAAGAGTATACCCCTTGATTATGATCCAGCAGTGATCCCACTGATTGTCCTTCATGTTTTATCGTAGTGTAGAACAACTACTTGTGCTATGCATTGTATTTTTTGGTGCAGGACTCCTCCAGAACCTACCACAATGCCTCATGAAATGGCACCAAATTGACTTCGGTCCCACTGCGTAAACCAACTCAACATCCCCTTCGACTTATTCACAATCTCGGTCTACAGTATGCAAAAGTATTTAAGTAGAATCTGGATAGTATTCAAAACTTGCAAAGTATTATTTACTCCTGCGATTATTGACACGGTCCATCTCAAGATCGGAGCTTCGGTTATCTGCCCAATTATCTAGCTCGTCATCTGTGAATGCTGATAGCGGGTGTGTATCTTCATGCTGCTGATTGCTCGATAAAACATGAAGCGCGTTGATATGAAGCGCGTGCGACCGACTATCGATTCCCTTTTTGGAGATATTTTCTGTACCGCCTATCGTGACAATTGCTGAGTTGCTTCCGGCAGTGCGTCTCTCTGTGCTGTTGAAGAAAGACCCATGAACTGCGAGATTCAAAACAGGCTTTAAGGATGGGAGACAGGCTGAAGATTATGGGTCAGCTATCGATCGGCGATGAGTATACAACTTACCGCAAAAAGTGGCAATGTTGACTTCCACAGAAGTCCACATCATCTCATCACAGAATAACCAGGTTACATCTATATTGGAGAAGTCAAGAGCTACAACATAATAGAGCCGAACACAGGATACCGCGGTGACACTAGTATAACGGACTGGTCAGTGCAGTTTGTTAAACCCTTATATCAGAATTCCACTTACAATAGGCCAATTGCAAAGACGCCCACAAGCGCCATCTTTTGCAATATAAGCATTTGTAAGTTTAACACACTTGGCAGTGGAATGAAAAGGATAAGGATATCAGCCATAATGTTTGGTATTGCATTAGCAATAAAGAACATCCTGACATCAACGCCACAATAAGTCGACTCGGAAAGTTCAGCACTAGGATCGAACCGGCGCCAAAATGCTGAAATTGGAAAGCATTGAACGGATGTAACGATGATCTGTGAGCAGCTGGTCAATATCGTCGATCTAAAAACACAACAGAAGATTGAAAGGATGATCGGTAATGGTGGAGATAATTGACTTACAACGGCGATACCCCAAGACAAGACAATGACAAAAATGATATAGATGGGTATTCTGATCGCACGCTGTGCGTTAAAAATGCGCCAGAAAAAGGCAAGTACCGAGAACTTTATAAGCACTATACTTAAAGTATAGACATATTCAGCAATAAAAAGGCCAAAGAAGTAGACAATAAGCCCATTATCTGGCATAGACCATATGTGTTTGCCGAGGCCGCCTCTCACAGTCACTAATGGAGATCAACACGGTCAGGATTATGCTGCCTATAGGGCTGCTGGAGAAAGTTATAGCAATATTAAACTCACTGTAGCATATAATATCAAATAGAAACGCGCTCGAGAATACCTAGGTATTAAGAAAGAAAAAGAAATTAGTCTTAGCCCCATTACAAAATTCGCCGTTGACAGTCTGCTGCACCTACCAATGACATGATGATAAGCCAATCGTCCCACCAGAGCTTGTTCCTAGTCAATCTTCGCGATACGACACGAAGTCCAACGCCAACTAAGCCAAGGAGCCAGGTAATAACACACCCAGACACGAGAGAAGGGACCTTGGAGTCATGGAGGTTGATTCCTGGAGGTGGCGACCCTGTAAACGAAGTCATATTGTAGTTAGAGGATGTAGAATAGGAGTGCGGCCTTCAGCGAGCTACGGTGGCTTGCGACGACCCTTAAATCCTGCAAGGAGGACATGGCCACAAGGGGCCGTTAGATGTTAAGCCAAGCTCCCGCCTTTTAGCTTTAACGAATCCAAGAGCTAAGTTGCTAATGGAAGGACAATAAAGACATTAGACCGAAATTGTCCTATGATATTTCGATCATTGTGTGCCATGTGTGGCAAAGGTAGTGTGAAAGTAGGGTTATTACAAATGATCTGCGGCTCTACCCATGACTCGAACCTGTTTTGATGAAAGGTAGGAGACTCCGAAACTAGTCCAGGCCGATTGCTTTGACTAATGAGTACCGAAGCCTCGCAATCCTACTGACATTGCCACTCTTCAGCTACGACCGTAGCGAAGGCCACGAACAGCACAAGCACCAGGCAAGTCGCCGTAAGAATGGACAACCAGAACGACTTGCTTGCACTGATGAGATAGAGCCTCTGCGACGCTGCGAATAGCTGTCGTATCCTCAAGAGCCAGTTAGTCGGCTCCCACCGATGGATAGTCAAATGACTTCGGTGTCCGTGCGAAGCGGCACGAACCAATCGGGGCCTGGGGAGTGTCAGGCACCAAAAGCAAAAGCGCCAGCTGGTCCAGGGCTTATCGCGGAAGAGGCGCAAGGATAAGTTGAACAAAACAGATCTGCAATATTAGACAACGGGCCGGTGTCCGCGGCCGAAGCTAGGAGTCGCGGAAATAGAAATAGTTAGGGAAACAGAGACGGGAGTCGACGCTCCAACAGTCGACCTGGAGGTAGGTCCTGTCTTTTCAAGGGGTTGGTAGGGGGTCCAAGCCCCAGATACCCCTCTACTAGGGTGTTTCAGCTGAACGAACTGCACAAGCGAATGTCGCCGAGCCATCTCTAATGACAATGTCAAAGCGTGGAAAGTTGATCACACGTGACAGTAGTGTGTACTGAGTTACAGATGAGTTGTTTTGAGCTGGGGCATTCAGCAGGCTGTGTTTTATTTACATTTCCGTCACCTCTCTTGCACATCTCCGTTTATATCCATGCTTGAACCAAGTAGCATGGCATGCCAAGGGCATATGGAATCTCCCATATCAAGCAGGATGCCGAAGCCTTCCCAATTTGGGGTCCACGCACGGTTGCAACCAACTACAAAAGTACAAACATGGCCCGTCCCCTACCTTTTTATGTTGAACCCGCCCTGCACCTGTTTATCTAGTCCTCTTGGTAAGCTGCCTGCAGTTGATCAGACGATATCCGCAGCGATCTTCAGACTTTAACTTGTGCGACCATTTCTTACGCTGCGCATTAGAAGGGGAGCAGCTCTGACCTTCACACTCCACGAAACGGTGTGACAAAGCGCATGCCTCCAGCGTATCTAGAATCAAGATATGTGCCTGTATTATGGCTAAATGCAGCGAAAGGCGCATCGTATCTGGCGGCGAGTCGGCATCTCGAGTTCCATCTTAAACTTTAGTACACAAATGACACCTGTTGTGCGCGTGGTTCTTGCGTATTATTTATGACAACTATGGCAAGTGGACGATCAACCAATTCTAAAGTTTGTTCTGTCTGAAGTTGGCAATATTAACTCAACCTTGCGATAAAGATTGTATTGTTTGCATATCAACCGATCAGACTCTTTATATGCGGCCGACCTGATCGGTATTGGTCACCACTGAAAGCTCTCCTCAAAATACTCAATACAGGGAGAACATTGCACCATCCTAGCTGCCACTGCGCATCTGCTTTCATCGGCCATCTTGGCGGGGCCGCTTGTGACTACTGCGATATTACCCTTGCCTCTCGTATTGGAAGCCCTATCAATAATGTCATCGACATTTAATCTTTTAGAGCTCCATTTTGCGAGTTGGTAGATAGTCTCGTCACAGGTTCTGCTGTTACAAGCATCCAGGCCGGTCAGGTAGATATTAATCTCCACCTGGTCATTGCCAAGAACATCATTAAGCTCATGACGGAGCACGTCGATAGCCAGGGCGGGTTGACGCACTGCCCAGTGGATCTCGATTATAATGGGAGATGTCGTAAGCTTCTTGAGATACGACAGTGGAACCGCGATTCCACTTCCTCCGACGATGAAGACAACTTTGCTGAAGCGTTCGAGTGGCAAAGTCTTTCCATAGGGACCATCAATGGCCACACATACTGTTGCCGGTTTTGGATGCTCTGCCTCGGCATAGTCTTTCAGCCGTGAAGTGAAGCTGTCATATGGTCGAATTAAGAAGGTCATTTCGCGGCCTGCTGCGCTTGTCGGTTCACCAAATGGTATTAACCCAATGCTCAACAAAGGCGCGTCTTCTCCCAAAGATTCTGTGGCGTATTGTCCAGGCCGCGATATTGATGCTACGGTAAACGGGTGACTCTCCCAAAAGTTCCACTTGTTCAGCACCGAAATATAGTAGAATGTTCCTGGCTGGATATCGTAAAGACTTGATGACACGGGCACAGCAACGCGAATCATGTGTGCATCTTCGTTGTAGGTAACCAGTGCATTAGTCTTCCAGAATTGCGGATTGAAGGCTATAACCCGAAGCCCGCGAATGACTCGATCCAACATCCAGATCAAGACTGGAATCCACACGAGGGGATCGTAGGCACCACTGAAAATCGACAA
This sequence comes from Fusarium concolor, assembly GCA_013184415.1. Taxonomy (NCBI): domain Eukaryota; kingdom Fungi; phylum Ascomycota; class Sordariomycetes; order Hypocreales; family Nectriaceae; genus Fusarium; species Fusarium concolor. The sequence goes on from JABCJY010000195.1 coordinate 9,899, forward strand.
ATGTCTAGTAGCTTAGTTAGCTTGTGCACTGAGACTTTGTTGCGCAGAATGTACCCTAGCATGGTTATAAGGATAAGGATTGACAGGACAATGTGAGCTATAAGGAAGAACTCATAATTTTTACGCCTGACCCAAAAGAATGAAAAGCAAACCAATAAGCAAATGAATACAGTTGCCTATTCTATGGTTAGATACGCTTACTATAGGGACTTTGATCACTCACCAGCTCACCAGTCCACCAGAACGTGAGTTTGAAAATTTGGCAGAAATACGTCCAACCCCCGCCTAAGAAGGTCAGCAAGTGCACCAAGTGAGCAATGGAGAATTATCTCTTACGCTGAAGAATAATAATAGCATAACCGATCGAGTGAACCACGGCCTGTAATGTCGCGATCCGACCAACCCAACGATGGAAGTTGCTGTAAGTCTTGAAGTCCCAGCCCGTCAACCAAATGACGATGTTATTTCTCATTCCGAATAACCATATTAAGGGAAAGTTGGCAAAGGATAGGATTCCCGTCCGGTCAGAAACGTGACGAATTATTTGTGTCCATACGGAAGGATAGCTTAGCATCCCGAGGGTCAGCACATCATGTTTTATCAGAGTCTTGAAGCTGAGTAAAACTCACTAGCCATATCCCTCAAATATCCAATAGCCGTGTATGCTGCATCCAATATTGATAAACACGAACAGTACTAGAGTCAGCGTCTGTATCCGTGGAGGCAAAGTACCCCAGCCCCCATAGTCCTGCACGCAACGTCGGCCCCAAGTCGCAGGTATAAGCAGGTTGCGTTTGAGCCACAAGCTTTTTTCGTCTCTGCTGGAGAGACTTTTTGACGTAGCTCGATTTGCAATGCCCGCTATCACAACCACGGCCCAGAACAATCCCATTACCCAACCATAGTAGTAGTGGTAATCCCATACATATTCATGCGCTTCCTATGTTTATATTTAGTAACAAGGTTCGTTGGTTTCAGAAGCCGGGATCACCAACAAGTGTTTTTACCCAAAGATCGTAATACGACTGTGATGGTAACATCATTACTTGAAACGTGCGATATCGTTCCGGGCTTGTGGCATTAAACCTAGTAATCTCGGCAATCTCGCTATCGGAAAGATTGCTGATAACATCGTGAGGGACAAGATAAGAACCGTTTATTGTTTGACATGTCTGGTTCATTCTCGCTGACTCTGCCATCCAAGCATCCTCAGTGCAATGAATATCCCAGCAGAGATGGAGCGAACGTTGGTAAAGGTGGCTGGTGCACTCCTGTACCGCGAAGAAAACGCCTTTGGGAGCATCCGTAAATCGGAGGGTTCGAAACGTTTGGCGGCAAGCGTTCCCGCATAGCTCCGAGTGTATTGGAGATGCAAAAATAGGAAAACTAAAGAACATAGCAATAATAAAACATACTGCGATCCTTACGCCCAAGGATAACATTTTGTGGTTTTGGTGAGGATGGCAACGCTAAGATCTTGATCATCGTGAGCGATCAAGTGGATATAAGATAATCAGATAATCACCACCTCAGTGGGTCCCCATCACGTGGCTTGTCAGTTATTTCGGGACTTGGGTCCGGTTCCTTGAAAACAGCTGATTCATTCTTGGCACGGTTTAACCCTGGTTGGGTACTAGAGCTTGTTATGTTGGAGGAAGCATTTAATCTGCGAAAACAGCGAAAAAAAGCACATCACAGTGGATACAAATCTAAATCACATCACAACTTTATACTGTTGTCTTGTATAGAATGCGAACTTGACTCGTCTCGCGCCCGTCAGCCAAGAGATATCGTTATGTTATTAAGGTAGTAACTAAGGTTGGGTTTTGAGTAAGACGTATGTATAATGGGTAAGAGACAGAACCGAGAAGACCTCTTGAGCGGCCAATTCCCATGGTCCGGATCGTTCATGTCCAAACCTTGATAAAAGCGCTACGAATGCCAAGACAGGCATGGTCTACTTGCGGTACAGAGCCGCCAACTTCTGCATGAAAGTCTTGGGCTCTTGCTGAGTAGAAGTTGCCTCTGTCGGTCCATTCTGACCTGGCACGTCGACAACCTCGCCATCCAGACCCTTGTTATTGACGGCGTTCTGCTGCTTGCCAAGGTAGTAGTTGGGCATGAAGAGAGAAGCAACCAGGGGAATGCAGGACAAGCAGATGGAAGCGATAGTGATATGTCCGTTAACAATGGAATAGGCGCGAATCGAGCCTTGACGGATGGGGTCAAAGAAGTCGTACTTCTTGAGGGTCTTGATGTTGCCGTAGATCTTGGTGATAGTCTTGCTATCAACATCGGGCATCTCAGTGTGCATCTGAGCAACCATCTCCTCCGTCCAGATGCTGGTGGCAACGGCACTACCAATACTGGATCCCAAAGTCGACCACAGAGTGATGATAGAGATGAGGGAGGCGATATCGTCGTGGGGAACTGAAGCCTGGACACCAACTCGGGCACCAACGACGTTGAGAGAAGACAAACAGAAGATGAGCTGAGCTGCCACGAGACGGGCAGTGTCTTGAGTCATCATTCCATTGGGGCTGATGAGAAGACCATATCCAAGGATCCTGGCGGCGGCACCAAAGATCATGAGTCCCTTGTAGCGATGAGAAACTCGGTGAACGAGACCAACGATGGGACCGACAAGGCAGAGACCCATAGTGGTGATACCGAGGAAGATGGTCCACTGGTATGTAGTCCACTCCTTGATGATGAGGATGTAAGACGAGAAGTAGGTGTTGCGGACAGAAGAGGCCATCTGGTTGAAGATGTGAATAATGACACCAGCGATGAAAGCGCGGTTGTAGAGAATGCGCTTGGTCATCATAGGCTTGGGAGCCAGGAACTTCTCAAACAGACCAAACAGAATCAGGACGACGAAACCGACGACGATCATGGCGATCATGCTGGGGTTGTTCCATCCACCCTTAGCGCTCTTAGCCAAAGTAATGGGCAGTAGGATGAGAGAGAATGCGAAGCCGAGGAGGATAAGACCGATAATATCGATATCAATCAGGCCTCGATAAGCAAGCTTGGCCCAGTAGGTGAAGTTCTTGGGCGTAGCCTCGGAGCGACCCATTCGGACGTCCTTGGAGTCAGCCATGGTGACCATTCCGGCCTTCTCGCCACGGCGCTGCATGGTGTAGAGAGTGAGGATAGCAGGGACAAGCAGAACAGGGACAAGAATAGCAAACATTCCCAAACCCCATCGCCAGTCCTCGTAGAAACCATCGGCGATGAAACCGTTGACCGGGACCGTGACAATGAAGGGAAGAGCAAGGCAGGCACTGAAGAAACCACGCCATTCGAGAGGAGTCAAATCAGCGACGATGATATCGCTGAGAAGATCAAGGCCAGACTTGCCGACCGAGGTGAAGCAGATACCGACAGTGTAGGAAGTGAAGCCCTTGGCGCTAGCCGCGACAGCAAAGCCGACAGCGTAGAAGACGAGAACAACAACATAAGTAGTAGGTCGCGAAGTAATATCAGCCAGCTTTCCAATGAAGGGCTTGCTGATAGCGCGAATAATCTGACCGGCCGTGTTGACAGTACCAAGCTGGCTGTGAACCCCAAAGGTCGAGGCCGCCAACGTGCCAAAAATGGTGGTGGTGATACCCATGTCCAGAGCGTAGGCAAACATGGTCAGGCCAATGGAGATACCCAGAAGCCAGAGCAAGATCTTGCCCTTCTTTCCAGACTGGTAGAGCACCTTGTTGAAGGCCTCGACTCTTCCAACACCAATTTCCTTGTGGCTATCATCGTCGGAGACGGGCGAGTTGGACGCGTCGTAGTCTTTCTTTTCGCTGAGCTCGAACATCTCGGGCGATCTGTTGCTGGTGGTGGTGTTTTGGGCGGGGGCTTCAGCGCCCTCAGGCTGCTGCTTTGGCGTCGACATGTTTGGCAGTGAATTGAGCTGCAAAGCACACCAGGATGGGAAATCAAGGTTGCATTAAAGGAAGAAAAGACGCGCAGATAAATCTGGGAAAAAAAGGGACGAGCAAAAGTCTTCTAGTTGCGGCGGTAGTGTCGCCTGGCCTGACTTTTTTCACTGAATCATCTCAAAGGCGGTTGGTCGCCCCCATTTGCAGAAGAAGCGACAGAACCAACAGACAGTGTGCGTGCAAGCAAGGTACCGAAACAGACACAAAATTACAGGGCCCCTCGTTCGCCGGTGCTCGGCTTCGGTCGACCTTAGGCGATTATGCCGTTATAGTGCTGATGGGACGGCTTGGGTGGAGTTAGTTAGTGGGCGAGCCAGCAAAAAAACAGGTGAGCCTTTTTTTGCTGGCCCAAGAAAAATTATCAGATCTTGTTGCTATCCACTTCCGTTGGTTGGTAGCTGCATCGGGCCAAGATTATCAACGGGTGGCCATCTAATCAGATGATCAAGTGCAGTAGGGATCAGCCGTAGCGTGGGATGAGATGCTGATCTCTACTATTTCCAGTATAGAGCACAGTGTATCACAGCAATACTTCAGACGGTAGAATATCCTTGGCTCCATGCGATTCCCACGCTCAACTCCCAGCATGTCGCTCATGCACCTTCTGATCCTGGACCAAATTCCAAGAATAGGGAACTTGGCCGAAGCTTCACATGAGGCAAAGTTTTCTTGACAAATCAGGGGTCGGAGGGTCTTATCAATCAATCACAAGCCAAGACATCACAATAGTTAGAGTGCTCCCAGCGTGGCCAATTGCTTGTCCATCATGAAGATCACCTCCGTTACTTCCCGATATGACAGGTTTAAAGTTAGAATGAGGTTATTTCAGTGTTGAAAAGCTTGTCTTGGCTCGTGATGCTTTGCCCAGAAATAGCTAACGGACTTGGCTTTACCTGAATTTGAGGCCATTCATACCGGTGAGCACCGAGGACTTGGCACCGGTGATGATGTATCAGTTTGACGGCACTGACAGGACTCCGTCGCTCATGCAGTATCGAATGGTCATCTTGGCAATTGCAGATCACCACTAGATCAATCAGCTGCACGTAATCAGGCTTTTCATCCCATCATTAGCATTAGATCTTATCAATCTTTGATCTCCGTTGTCGCAGTGGCAACGTCTGACTGCACTCTACTCGAAGATATGTGCATGTGCAGTAAAATAATTCAAATTAAATGGTGTTTAAATTGTAAATAATCTATGGGTATGAACTGAAAGTTTTATAGCTATACTGATAATAAAATGCTATGCTTAAATGGAAATCTTTGCCGCGTCACACAAAGACCTGAAGACACTCTCTGACTTGGCATATAACTCGGAAATAGTGTCAAACTCAACCACTCTCCCACTGTCCATCACAACAACCTTGTCACAAGTAGCCACAATTGTATCCAGTCGATGAGCCACAGTGAGAACAGTTGCATCTCCAACAACCTCGTTCAACATGGCCTGAAGTTTTGCATCGGCCCTTCCATCAATGGAAGCTGTTGCCTCGTCTAGAATGACAATTCTAGATCTACGAACGAGGGCACGGGCAATGGATATGAGAGATCTCTGTCCCTGGGAGATGTTGGAGCCGTTTTCCTTGACTTCTGAATCCAGACTCAAGCTTGGACCTTCACTTCCGGAGTCAGTGTCGCGTTTTTCATCTCCAACAGTCTCCTTGTCTTGTTCATTCGAGGGCTGGTAGAGGCCAACTCGGTCCAAGCACTGTTGGAGCCATTCATCATAATATTGCTGGAAAGGGTCGAGGTTGTAGCGGATAGTTCCAGCTAGAAGGACGGCGTCTTGGCTGATAACGGAGAGGTTGGATCGGAGGAGATGAAGGCCAACAGTATGAATGTCGACTCCATCGATGAGAATTCGGCCACTCGTAGGCTCGGTGATTCGTAGCAACGCAGATATCACTGGCGAATATGTTAGTGGTTACGAGGTTAAAGCAGAATTCTTCCAATGACACTTACAGGTAGTCTTCCCAGCACCAGTACGGCCAACAATTCCGACCTTTTCTCCAGCCTTAATATCTAGGTTGACATCTTTAAGTGCAGGTTCCAGTCCAGGTCGGTGACTGAGAGTAAAGGACTGAAACTGAACATGACCAGCCTCCGGCCACTGGCGGGACTTCAAGTCCTTATCAACCTTCTCGACCTGATGCTCGGGCTCCTGTTCGATGTTGTAGGCATAATGAAGCATTCGTTCTACCGAGTTCATGTTATTTTCGATCTCGGCGCTTTGACGAATCATGTTTCCGAATACAGCCTGAGCTGTGACGATGTAGGACAAAACTACACCACCAGACGAGGGATCGATGGTGCCACGAAGTCCAACAACAAGTAAACCTGCAGCTAGGACAAGAGTCGCACCACAAAGGTCCAGACGTAGATTAAGCCAGCGTTGACAAGCAACAGACAACCAGTACGCTGTATTCTCGGTGTCGATCTTACGTGCGTTATCATCGACAAAACGCGGGACAGCACCAAAGGCTTTCAGAGTTGGAAGACCAGAGAGAGACTCGCCAAAATGCTCATAAATGCGACTTCGGAGCAAGTTGTTGAGTCGACGTAGCTCTCGCGAAGAAGGTCGGTAGTACATGCCCGTCCAAGTATAGATAAGCAAGAGCGCAGCTGCAATAGCCAGAAAGGCTGGTACAATAATGCTGACGACAATAATGGTGCCCAGAACTTGGACAAATGTTGAGATAAAGAGTCTAAGCGTCTCGCCCACCACGTTATCCACTGCATCGACATCTTTGCTGAAACGATGTGTGATGCGACCTTGAGGAGTAGTGTCGAAGAAGGCCACAGGTGCAAGGAGAACCTTTGACATGGATGCGTGATGAAGCTTGTTGGAGCACCAAAAGCAGAACAATGCAAACGTAGCACTCATGCAGAAAAGACCGAGGGACTGTCCGGCTCCGAAAGCAGCATATCCTCCCATGTAAGCATCTTCAGAAATAGTGGTATACTGGTTCTTTTGCCACCAGCTGAGCCAAAGTGGTGAGACAACGCTGGTTCCTTGGTAGATAGCGATGGAGAGAATGAGCAGAGGACCAGTGAGCCAAGCGTTACCAAACTGTGCATAGCGAAGGTAGGTTCGGCCACTAACAGATCCAACGAGTCTCTCTTCAGTCTGCATGACCTCCTTACCACGAGCCTGGGCCGCATTCTTGTTCTTGAGATCTGCCTTGGCTGCGTCTGATGGTGATTCCTTTGTGTTGTTGTCTTCTTGATCCGCAGCCTTCTCAGAGTCACTGCTGCCTGCTATCTCAGAGTCTGAGTCCGAGTCCAGCACCAATGGCGAGGATCCTGCGAATTGCGAAAAGGCACCATTCTGGCTAGACAGCTGCTCATATGAACCTTGTTCGACGATACGACCCTTTTCCATGTAGACGACATGATCAGCCTGTCTAGCAAAGGGAATGGAGTGTGTAACCAAAACAATGGTACCCTCGTTGTTTCGTCGCGCTCGATTCACAACCATGTCAAAAACACGAGTACCAACATGAGCGTCCAGGGCAGAGAAGCAGTCATCGAGGAAGAGGAGTGGGCTTCTTCCATATATAGCTCTGGCGAGACTGATGCGCTGCTTCTGGCCACCTGAGAGCGAAACACCATTCTCACCAACAACAGTCATATCACCGTCCGGCAAAGCCTTCATATCTTGGTGTAGACAGCATCTTGTAAGAACTTCGTCGTACCATGCAAGATCAAGCGGTCTACCGAACACGATATTCTCACGTACCGTCTCGCTCAAAAGCCATGCAGTTTGGGGTGCCAGAGCTACCTGAGATGAGGAGGTTGTGAGACTTAGTTGATATGAGCGTGCTTGGATGAGCTGCATGTCTCCCAGAAGTGCCTTGAGGACTGATGTTTTTCCTGATGCGACAGCTCCAACGATGCAAACAAGCTGGTTACGTTTAACCAAAAGAGAGTCAATCCATAGCCTCTGACTTTGGCTAACAGGCGCTTTGCTCTCTGATTGCTCCTCAGCAGCATCCTTCTCGTCGTCTGCTGCCAAAAGTTGTGCATCGTCGTGATAGGCGAAAGTGGCGTCTTCAACCTGAACCACAACATCAGATGAATGCATTTCATCGGCGGAGTAGCCAAAGTTGGTTTGAGGTTCATCCTCGGGAGGCTTTGGATCCGTATCAGATGCAAGCATAAACAAAGCCAGTCGTTCGAGTGCAGCTCGAGCATCTGCAACAGCTGAAAGGGCAGTAGGCAGAGCCATTAATGGCGTTCTTAATAGCATGAACAGTGCAAGTGCAGAGAAGACAACGCCAGCATCCATGCCATTCTTGCTGGTTGCTCCATAGCAAACAATGCTGACAACTGAAGCGAGAGTAGGGGCTGTATAAGAGACTGCAGTGTTGAGGGCCCTTAGAAGCATTCTCTTTCGAATGTATATGACCTCGTCAGACCTCAGCTTTCCAATCTTGGAAAGCAAACTCTCCTCATAAGCATTCGTCTTGACTAGACGGATAGCTGCCACGGCCTCAACAACGGCCTTGACTCGGGCGTCGGTGAAGGGCATACTTCCTCGTCGAAGACGGAGTAAACGGCCCATCATGAAGGACTGGAGAGGGTACAGCAAAGCAAGCAGACCAAATCCTGGCAATGCGCTGTATCCCATCGTCCAGACAGTCAAGGCGAAGCATAGCAGCATCTGGAAGATACTGGTCCACGCGACGTGGAAGTAGCCACAGCAAAAGTCGATTCGCGTCACATCAGCGCTAATAAGACTCATAAGCTTTCCTGTCCCGAGGCCATGCTTAAGTTTGGCCTTCTCGCTGAGCTGAGTGGTCGCCCTTCGATAAATAACATGCATCAAAGCACCACGGAGCAATATACCGGTAGTGTAAGAGCGATAGAAGCCATGGACGTTGGCCGTGACTGAGAAGACGAGAAGAAGGAATAATCCGACAACATAGCCAAAACCTGAGCGTAGGCCTTGTTGCGATGAGTCTGATAGAGTGGCGATGAGAAATCTGATGAGAAGAGGAGATACTATTTGCGATAGGTCTCCAGCCAGCTTGAAAAGTCCACCAAGCCAGAACCATCTGAAGCAGACGTCGTTGAGAGCCAAAGTCAAGACAGTGGTATCCGTTGTGTGTCTTGCCCAGAAAGGCCTCCATGAAAGCGGCTTTGATGAAGTTCTTGGCTTTCTACTGCGGTTCGTTGCGAGTCTTGCAGCCCATGCTTCTTCAAGTCGATTGGCATGGTCCTCAGCCAGTCTGTTGCTGGGCATGTCATACAAGTCATCGGCCTGAAGAGGTCTTGTATAGCCCGTCCGCAAAAGACGTCCCAGCCAGTTGAACGTCAATATGGACAACCAGTTCGCCTTCGACTCTGGAAGGGGCAATTTGTCTTCGGGTCTGATGTTGCTTTGATCCTCGACATTGCCTGGCCCTGGGGATGACTTTGGTGCTGTGAGCCTCTGCTCTATCGGCTTGGCTGATAGAAGAGGTACTCTTCTGTACCATTTCCTCGGCGGGAAGCTTTTCCCATCGTTGCTTGCCATGATGGTTGGGATCAGACTTGCTCCTCGTCGAAACAAGCCTTGCCAGGCATAAAGTGCTTGTCTTGGTAGCTCTGTCACCAAAGTTCCAGCCTGGCTGTCTTGCCCAGTACCGGCCTAATGCTTGTAGGTCCGTATTCGGAGGGATTTTCCAAACGGACTCTAGAAACTGTGCGGGTCCTCTAAACGACAAGGGTGTGAAGATCAGTAATAATTCCACTCAGGGTTACATCAGGAGCTGTACCCAGCAAGGGGGTCACAGTGGATGAAAAAAGCGGAAACCACTTCACCGTGAGACGCCTATCACCTTCCATAAGCCGTTAATTGAGATTTTCCAACTCTTTTTGCCCGTGAAAGCGCGTTGTCGCCCTCTCTGCACCAAGTGGATTCGAAGTAATAAGCTTACGGTCGGATTCCTTGATGCAGTTTAACGCCGGCATGTTTTCACTCTAATCTTGCTCCGACAAGGAGAAATAATTGCCGATCTCCACGCGGTTCGGAGCTAATTATGCATAATATGCTAAGAATTGGCCTATTAGAAGCGGCGGCATGTGAGAGACGGCTCGGTGCGGTGAAACAAGCATAAAATTTTAGTAGCCTATGACGTTGCTGGTGACTGTCCGCAGGACGGTTTCTATACCGAGGAGCCAGGTCGGCCGGTTTCCAGTACCGGCAATGCTCACAATTGCCTCGTTTAAGAAACAAGTTGTAAGCGGAGACGGAGTTCCGTAAAAGGTCTCAATTTTGGAATCCTCCAGAGTCCCATTGAGACGTCAGTGGTTAATGAAGATGCATGCGAACGACCGTCGCCTGGGCCTCGTCAAACTACCCTGTATTGAATCATCTGGGGCACGCATGTCACATAAGGAACTGCCTCATCGGCACAGCTGATTCAGATTCGAATGAAACGTAGAAGGTAGACTAGTAACCGTTTTGAGCATGATCATCGGGGCGGACTGACCAAACAGAGTGAAGGTAATTTGTATTAAAACTCTTGGGTCTCTTCTATAACTTGATCAACATAACACTTGAGCTATCGTGAATCCCTTTGTTATTTGTTAGTAAATATTTCTTTTATCTGTGAGTCTACTTTATTAACTCACTTTTACTCGCATTTTTAACTAACAGAAGAGATCAGATATATACTAGTTCAGTCAATATGTCCGCGGACCACGTCACTACCGTTGCTCCCCCACGCAACCCGACGCCACCAAAAGAAGCTTGGGACACTTCTAAAGAAACGTCCTTCAAACTCCCCGACGGCGAAACCAACATCTGGATTGCCAATACTGGCCATGGCGAAGGAAATGACTATATCGTTGGGTCTGGAGATACAACATTGGCGCGATGGTCGATGGATGGTCGGGAGACTAGAGTATCACCAGCGATGGTCAACGATGACAGAGCTCAATTTGGTCCAGTCTATGAACTCGAGATCTTGAACTCAGATGTCGCTGATCCTCGCTCGCCTTTTGCATCTCACGGCAAACAACAAGATATCGCACTGACTTGGGCGTCAGTCTACGCCTTATGGCTTCACCCAGACCATAGAGACGATGACCTCATCGCTATCTCCGTTGACAGTGAACGAATTGGAGAATACATCAGATGCACCGGCTTGGGAGTGTTGTCGCCTTTCTCATCGACGGCGACTCCCAGAGAGACCATCTACTGGCTATCCCACGACGCGTTCTGGCAGGGCGCTGGAGCACCAGACTCACAGCACTGGCTTCAATCGCGACCTGAAGTAACATCGTTCCCAGGCTTCAACGGCACAATGGGCGTTTTCGCCAGTCAATTGGGCTTCACGCGCAATGGCAACGTCTGCACCGTTCACCCAGTCCGACCTCCCAAGCCCAAGCCAGGCACCGTCATTTACTCTCGTTACATCGTCGAGCTCGGTCAACAGCTACGTATTCGACACATCGACGCCTCCAACCCCGTCCATTTCGAGACATACAAGCGATGGCAAAACTCAGACAGAGTAAACAAGGCATGGAAAGAGCGTGGACCAGACGAGCACCATCGGGCTTACTTGGCCAAGCAACTGGAGGACCCCCATACCATGTCATGCGTGTTTGAGTGGGACGGTGAGCTGGCAGGCTACACCGAGATTGGATGGGTCAAGGAGGACAACGCAGCATGCTTCTTTGGGTCAAACTGCAATATTGTGGTGGGCGAACACGACCAAAACTCACACATTCTAGTGGGTGAAGAGCGCTTCCGTGGTGGTAAAAGGTACCAAGCTGTGGCGACGTCGATCAAGCACTGCTGCTTCTTGCGCGATCCTCGCACTAAGCAAGTAGTAGCCGAGCCAGAGTATGACCTGAACCATGTTCAGATCCAGGACAGGTTTTTACCGCAGGAGAGGAAGAAGCGTTTCCACCTACCGCACAAGACGGCCATGCTCTTCGCCCTGCAGCGTGAGCGATTTTTCCAGGAGGCGCATTTCGTATAGGCAAAATTATGGAGTGCATAATGAATGGGTGGGCATTGGCTTGTAGATCGACAGACCGGACCCTGAAAATTTGAGACATTCATTCATTGACCAAAGTACATCACATACCAACCATACCCTAAAGGAGTGACAATTTTCATGACGTAACTTCGTATTGATCCTGATGAAGTGCTCGTGATGAACAGAATTATCTGATGCAGCTATCACAATTGTAGTTAAGATCATCGGAAAATACGTAACAGCATATAAGCTTGGTTGGTTGCATTGAGCCCTGGGCCTAACCGAACTCTGTTTTTCTCACTGTGCGAGCAGCAGGCAACCATAATCAATCTTATCAGATCATCAACCCCCACTTTCTAACTCGCACCGAAATGAATAATGGGGCGAGGTGAGAAAACAGGGTTCGGACGTTTCACCCATTATGGACACTGTAAGGGCCTACCGTTTTTGGATCCATTTGCCGTGATACACTGTGTCCCAAGAAAGTTTCTAGCTTCATTGAGGTGGACATCGTCATCAGTGAGGTTCAGTGCTATCCTAAGATTACCGAGCGATACCGGCATATTTGCCTTGATGCTTTGTGACGAGTATTGCATAATATCTGTGTTTGGCGGATGATCACGTAAACGCCATCGCAAAGCATCGCGACTCACGGTTTGCTAGACGTACAGTATCTATCTGTTGGTCAGACAAGGATACTATCAACACCATGGATAACGCACTGTCTATGACACGGCCTCCTGTTACGCAGCTTCGGCCCCTGCATACTTACCAGCAATCGACGACATCACAATCTGCTGCAAGCGGTGCCCAGCTATTGCACTGGGTCAGCTCTCGACAGCCAAGACCCGATGAAGATACTATTATCAAGGCATTTGTGAAGCTCGTGTCTCGCCTCATCATTCTTGACCATGGGGAAACTTTCTGCATTCAGGACACTAAGCGAGGTGGTTTCATCTTAGCTCAATATTCGAGCTTGGGAAACGATGAAATTGAGAATATTTGCTTTGTCGAATCCAAGGACCAAAACATTCCATCTGACTTCTCGATTGGCCCAGGAAAGGTGAGCTAAACCTAAGAATTATAGGCAGTCGAAAAAGTATACTGACCATTTTATGAGACTCTACAACTCCATATCGGAGAAGGCAGTGAGATGCGGCTGACGGCCAATGGAGATATTATCCCTGAAGCTGCTCTGAAGGCTCTGGGCTGTATGCTTGACGACATCATTCTTGGGTTTCAGAATGGACAAAACAGAGTCTCTGAGTGGTCTTGTCCCTCTGTGCTCAACTTTCCACCCAAGTCTGGCCCTCTGCCACTACTTAACAAAGCAGAGAATCACTCAACATCCCTCTTGCATCAATGGTTCGATCAGCGTGCAGCTGAGAGTCCGGAAAGCATAGCTCTTGACTACTTGACGAACCTTGAGAATGGCAGCCGGACTCAGTTCACGTACCGTCAAGTGTCCAATGCCGCTACGGAACTGGCAACCAGACTTCTTGAAGTATGTGCAGTATCAGAACAGTCTTTCAAGACAGTCGCCGTGCTCATGGGGACCTGTCCAGAACTCTACATCTCCTATTTGGCGGCTCTGAAGGCGGGAGTACCCTTCTGTCCTATCGCCATGGATGCACCCAAGGAGAGAAAGGAGGCGTTGATGGCAGATCTCAAACCATCCGCTCTTCTTACAACCACAACTTCGATGGAATCAGTGTCAAGTTTTTCTTTGGGAGTTCCTTCGACAAAAACCATTGTTACCACTCAATTCCTCAAGGATTGTGACAACGAACCAACAACACAACCAGCGCCACCATCGATCAGTGAGACGGATGTAGCTTACATCCTCTACACATCAGGAACTACTGGCTTGCCCAAAGGTGTAGCTGTCAGCCATCTCTCTGCTTCATGCACCATCTCCGCTCTGAGCGCCCACTATGGCTTCCCTCTGCCATCGCCAGGATCCAAGCCTATCAGATGGTTCCAGGGCGCTGCGCCGACATTTGACATCTCGCTTTTTGAGATCTTCTGGACTCTCAGCACAGGATCTACTCTCTGTTGTGCACCCCGGGAGTTTACTCTCCAGAACATCGATCAAGTTGTTACAACCTTAGAAGCTGATATTACCAACATCACGCCCAGCTTTGCCAGCCTGCTTGATCCATCTTCAATTCGTGGGTTAATGGTCGGCGGTGAAACATTGAATGCTCGACTTTTGCAAAACTTTGCCCTGTACAACCCAGCTGCAAATGAAGAGGTCAGCCATGCACCACGGGGCATCTACAACGGATACGGCCCTACTGAGACAGCCATATACTGTATTGCGCAGCGACATGTCCCTGAAGGCCAACGAGGATCTGTTATTGGAACACCACTCGCGACTTGTGGAGTTCTAATTGTCGAAGACAACAAGACCCTCAAGCCGGTCCCTATGGGCGCAGTTGGAGAGCTCGTCATCACTGGTCCACAAGCAAGCAAGGTTGGCTACTTGAACCGACCGGATGAAACAGCAGCTGCCTTCATTGACGATTCGCATTGGGGTCGAGCCTATAGGACTGGCGACAGAGCAAGAATTGTTTGGGACCCCAACGACTCACCCGTCGTCGAGTTTCTCGGCAGATTGTCTGATGACCAAGTCAAGCTCAGTGGACGACGTGTAGAACTGGGCGAGATTGAGAGTATTTTGGCCAGCAAAGTCGAGGGCGTCAGAGAGACTCTATCTTGCGTATGGAAGCAGGGTACTCAGTCAGGCTCCGAGAAGGTTGTCAGTCTGGTTGTCATTGAGCCTCGCGAGAGCTTTGAGTCTGTTCTCCAGAAGTGCGTCGAGGTCTCACAGCAACATCTCCCTGACTACATGCGACCTTTCAAGATCTTGAAGGTTGAAGCCTTCCCAAGATCTGCTTCCGGAAAGGCAGATCGTAGAGCAGCTTTGGCATTGGTCAACAGGATGCTGAAGACCGAACTCAACCGCCAAGGTCCTCTACCGGACGAGTCATCGCCAAGTATTGAGCCTTTGGCAGACCCCGAGAGTGCGAAACTGGAGCAAGAACTTCTTGGAATAGTGGGGAGCATTCTCAGTGATGGCTCATCTTCAGGTCCCACTGTGACAGCCAATACTGTGCTCGCCGAATCAGGTATTGATAGTCTTCGAGCAATGAGAATCCTGCGAGACATCAGAAAGCGTTGGCCAAGCTCCGAGAACCCGAGTCTTCAACCATCGCTAGCGCTACTCCTTGACACCAATGCGACTGTTCGTTCGGTCTTTTTCCCTAGTAGCCAGGAAACCGATGCATCAACTGTGAAAGCCACCACCAAAGCTCACCTTGAAGCGTTCTCCACCAGGCATACATCGGAGGCTCTTGACAAACTCAACCTCACCAACGAGTCCGACATCGAGATGATACTTCCCACAACAAGTACACAGAGCCAGTTGGCAGTAAGTTTCGCCATGGACAAGCGCAACTACATCAGCCATACCACATTGAGACTCAAGCCTGATGTTTCAGTTTCAGCTCTTAAGGAAGCTGCTGAGGTGACACTTTCAAGGCACGCTATCTACCGGTGCGCAATGCTACCTTGTGATGATGAGATTTCCCCGTTCCTCCAGGTCGTCTTGACTCCAGAGGCATGGGAGAGAGTGAGAGGAGGCCCGAGTCTTGTCGTACATCAGAAAGCCAGCGTAGCCGATGTGCAGCTATGGCTTAGCGTCGCAGAAGAGCAGCTCAGTCTTGAATTTCACAGACTGTACTATATTCAAGTCATTGAGCCAGAGGAGACCAACAGCAGTGCACTTTTGATCATCAGCGCTGCCCATTGCATTTGCGACGGCCCCTCACTTGAAGTATTGATGAGTGACATCACCCGACAATACGCAGGGCTTGAACCGCTGCCACGCCAGGGAGTCTACGAGGCAGTCCTCGAATGGACATCCAATGTCAACTCAGAGACAGACCAGCAATGGCAGAAGGTGTTGCAAGGATGGGAAACAGAACCACTTGGAGCCATCAGCGGCAACAATGTTAAGCCATCTCCAGCCGGAAGTGGCCGTCAACACGCTATGGTTCAGTACGCAAGTGCAATTCCCTGGGAGACTCTGGAGACCAAGAGTAGAGCTCTAGGAGCTTCTCCTCTGACGATCCTCCAGGCATCATGGGCTATGCTTCTGCATATAATGTCTGAGGCAGACACCGATGACGTGACATTTGGCAGTGTTCTATCAGGGCATGACCAATTCGTCCACGCACCAACTTTCTCTGTGGTACCTTGTCGGGTGGCTTTGCCTGAAACTCAGACGCTCAACCAGCTCGTCAGCAGCCTGATGGACCACTCCAGGTTTGCACAAAGGCATAGACATACATCCTTCGGCGTCTTCAAAACTCTTCCATACAATACTGCTCTAGCTCTGCAAGCATATCCTGCGCCAGAGAATGAAAACACTGCCTCGTCGCTTTGGACTGAGATCTCCAACCCTGCTATACGTTATGACTTTGCCATGTTCGCAGAGGTCTTTCCTACGAATCCCAACTCTCCCGACAGGAACGGAAAGTTTGATGATGTCGTGTTCAAGTTGACTTACCGCGAAGAGACCTTCTCAGAGCCTTCTGCGGCGTGCATCGTCAAGCAATTTGCGGCACTCACTGAGACCATCCTTGATTCACTGCTAGACGACCTAGTGCAGACTTTGCCTGCACGCATTGATCGGACCTTGTTGTCTGCGGAGGGAACGATCCCAGTTGAAGAAGAAGGCTTAGACGAGCAGACCCAGGCCATTCGCGACAGAGCCAAATTACTCCATGCACAATTTGAGGACCAAGCTGCATCAACTCCGGATCTGTTGGCTCTGAGTTTCTACTCATCTCTTGACTCTGCCCCAATCGAGCTGAGCTATGCAGAGCTTGATGCGAGAGCCAATGGCTTGGCCAACATCCTACGAGAACAGGACATCGACATCATTCCAATCTGTCTCGAGCGAAGTGTTGAACTTTACGTGGCAGTCTTGGCTATTCTTAAAGCCGGATCTGCCTGGTGTCCTATTGACACGACATCACCAGTGCAGAGGCGAACATCACTTATTGCTCGAGCGCAGAGCAAGGTGCTCCTTACGACAACCGAGTCACTACCTCTTGTAGAGCCTTGCCTCGCTCAAGACGCATTGAAAGATGTTCAGGTCATTCTTGTCGATAAGTTCAACGATCACAAGACATCAGTGAGAGCCAACCCTCGCAACAGCGTCTCCAAGATCACTGGGAAGGATCTTGCATATCTGCTGTGGACTTCCGGAACAACCGGCGAGCCTAAGGGTGTCATGATCCAGCACAGTGCTGCAGCCCAGGCTATGCGCGATCTGCAAGTCCTTGTCGAACACAATAATCGTGAACAAGTCCGCACACTACAACTCTCAGCCTACAGCTTCGATGTATTTGTCCAAGACCTTTTCTACACTTGGGGTCTGGCAGGCAGCGTTATTAGCGGTACAAGAGAGTTGGTCCTTGGCACCTTTACTGAGTTCATCTGGAAGTCCCGTCCTACTCATGCTCATCTTACACCTTCGTTTGGAGCAAGTATTGCTGTTCAGGAGCTCAAGGGCTCAACTCTGCAGTACGTCACCTTCATTGGTGAAAAGCTCACAGAAGATGTTGCTGAGGCATGGGCTGCTCCTGTGATCACCACCCGTGCCTACAACACGTATGGTCCAGCTGAAAACGCAGTCGTCTCTACTATGCGACAGTTCTTCGGCAAGAGTAGAGACATTGCCAAGGCTGCCAATGTGGGCTTTCCTTTGGATCACTGCACGGCCTATGTTGTACGTGAGGTCGAGACTCCACAAGGCTCGAAGCAATGGGAGCTTGTGCCTCGATATGGAGTTGGTGAACTGGCCTTGGGCGGTGCACAGGTCGGTAAGGGATATCTCGCAAACGAGGCCAAGACCACCAAAGCCTTTATCCAAGGTGGTCCCGGTATCGACGAGCGCATCTACCTCACAGGAGATCTTGTACGGCTGAACGACCATGGCTTCGAGTTCCTTGGCCGCAACGATGATCTGGTTAAGATCACTGGCATTCGCATCGAGTTGAGTGAGATCAGTGCAGCCATTGCAAGTCTCAAGGATAATGATGCAGCGGTTGAACATGTTGAGACACTGTATCTACAACGTCCAGGCGCTCCAGCTGGCAACAACAACAAGGTCGTCGTCACATTCGTCTCCGTTAAGACTGGGGATGTTGACACTGGAAAGATCAGATCCCAGGTGTTCAAGAGAGCCAAAGACCTTCTGCCTGCGTACATGGTGCCTGGTCACGTCGTTGTTCTGGACACTACTATGCCTAGAACGGCATCCAACAAGGTTGACCGTAAGGCCCTTCAAGCGATCTACGCCGAGTCAGATCTCAATGTGTTGGCTGGTAGAGATGATTTAACACAGTCCAAGGGAGGGAGCCAACAGGCCAAGCAAGGCTGGACAAAGGAGCGGCTTACCATTCTTCTGACTATCGCCACGCACTTCAACATTCCAACGGAGAACCTGTCTCCAGAGGACAGTTTAGCTGGTCTGGGTCTGAGTTCACTGCAAGTCACCAAGTTGGCTTGGTTGCTGAGAAAAGAACTTCAATGTCAAGTTGGTGTTCTCGATCTCATGAGATGTGAATCTCTCGGTGAACTGGTTGATGTCACGCTCAGCCGTATGCCGAAGAAAGCGGAACAATCACAGCCACCTACTGAAGCAGAGTCCACTGAAGTATCATGGCTAACTACCATCAAAGGCGCCCTCACCAAGAACATAAAAGGCGATATGCGACCTGACGATACTCGGTACATTCTTCCCGCAACACCGATGCAGGAGTCTCTTATTGTAGAGACCATGCTGGAGCCCCAAGCCTACTGGGCTCACCGAGTCTTTGATCTCAACCATTTGGAAGAGGTCGATGATCGACAGTTGAAGAGAGCTTGGACTGCAGCAGCCAAGAGATTCGACATCCTACGAACTGTCTTTGTACCTCTGACACAACTTGACGTGGAAGGTAGCGACAACACCGTTGCTTGGGCACGTGAGAAAGGTGTTCAGTCTACGATCCTCCAGCTGATTCGCGACAAACCTACCGTGCGTTGGACTCAGATTCCCAATGAACAAGATGTGAGCCTCGGTGACTTGGCCAAGAAGCTACAGTCCGAGCTGTCTCCCACAACATCCACACAGCCACCGTGGGCTGTCACATTTGTCGAAGACAACAACAAGATGATGCTCAGCATGCATCACGCTCTCTATGATGCCCAAGCTTCTGAAGTTTTCCTTGAGACTGTCACCAAGCTTTACAGCATGGAGTCTCTGAGTGATGCCAAGGAAGTGACACAGTTTGAGAAGGGCCTTGGACTGGGACTGCTGCCTGCGCCATCGAAGCGAGACGAAGCAGCCACACTATGGAATCGTCGACTAGATGAGATCAGCAAGACAGCGTCTGGAGGCATGTTGAATACTCCATTCCCGGATCTCACCCAGTCTCGACAAAAGCAGGTCCAGAAGATCTTTCTGTCGAAGAGAGAGATTCCTGCACCATTCATCCAATCCACTTCTGCAGTTGCTCTCCCAACTCTACTCCAGTCTGCGTTTGGTTGTGTTCTAGCTTCATACCTCGAACTGGACGCCATCGTACTCGGCCATACTGTCTCCCAGAGAGTTTTGCATCCAGATCTCAATCGAGTTGTTGGCCCTGCTATTGCCACGCTGCCTCTCGTTGTTCGTTCCAATGCTTCTTCAGCCGAGGAGCTCTGGAAAGACATGGCTAGTGAGTCAGCACAGCTGTTTCAGAGTACACACAACCTTCACCCAGTTGATGTCAAGAAGATGCTCAATCGAGGAAGCGGCAGTAGCAACGCTCCATTCCCGGGTCTCTTTGTGTACCACCCAGCGCCATCTGATGACCAAGATGATAGCACTCAAAACATGTTCAAGGAAGTTGGACAGGCACTTTCTCTCAACGTCGAACATCCTCTTGCATTCAACGTTTTTGAGGTCAATGGAACTGTTGAGCTCACTGGAGATGGGCGTCGCATTTCACAGGCGCAGTTGGACCTTTTGCTTGATCAGATTCTGAACCAAGCCCAAGTCATGATTGAGGCCCCGAGGGGTCCTTTGACTCAGCTTCAGAACAAGATGAATCAAAGTCTTTTGTCGGTTAGCGGAAATGCTGCCAGTGAGAAGATTGAAGTGGCCAATCCAACTGACAGTGTCTCTCTGCACGCATCCGAGCATCCTGATTGGGTCGCTGCTGAAGAAGTCATGTTCCAATCCTCGGATGACGACGAGGAGATTGTCTCCAAGACCATCACCTACGCTCAGCTGAACAAGCTCACCAATGTCATCATTACCAAATTGGTTGAGAATGAGGCGCATCTTCAGCCTGACGATCCTGTAGCCATGTGTCTCAGCAGAGACATCAAATCATTGGTAGTCACTCTAGCCATCTTCCGAGCTGGCTTTGTGTATCTTCCTGTTGACGAGGATCTTCCATCAGCTCGAAAGCAGCTCCTCATTCAAGATGCGGGCGCTAAGCTTGTCATTACTACTGAGGATCTTGTCGACGACTTGGGATTAGATGATGCCAATGATCCCCCAGTTCTGTTACTTCCAGATAGCGACAGTGATATTGATACCATGCTCTCTTGGCCGACATCTGAGCTGCAATCCCCAAGCGGCGATGGAGGTTATCTTCTCTATACTTCTGGTTCCACTGGCCGTCCCAAAGGTGTACGAGTGTCCAACAGCAACCTTTGCCACTTCATCTCCGCCTTCAGCGACCGCCTAATTGAACACTCCCCCGCAACATTGAAACTAGGCGGCGTCGGAAAGTACCTCAACCTCACCTCTCGTGCTTTCGACCCCCACTTGACACAACTCTTCGTACCCTGGCACCTAGGTCACCGTGTCGTTATCGGAAAAGATCGTTCGGCGATGCTGGCGAGCCTTAAGGAACTCATCAACGAGCTGAACATCACTCACTTCGGCTCTGTTCCTTCGGTATTGAGTCAACTGCGACTGCGGCCCGAGGATGTCCCTTCTGTGCGAGTAGTCACCACTGGCGGAGAGAAGGCCTCGAACGAACTGTTGAATACGTGGGCTCAAGCCCAAGACTCGAAAGCTGAAGCTGTTCTCTTCAACTTCTACGGTCCAACAGAAGTCACAATCGGCTGTCTTGGCCACGCTGTGCACCAAGATTCCAACGCTCGCAACCTTGGTCTTCCTCTGCAAGGCCTTGAAGCTCTGCTGCTCTGCCCCAACAACGTCGATGACAATCCTGTCATTGCCAGAAGAGGACAGCCGGGTGAGCTTTGTATCGCCGGTCCTCAAGTGGCGATGGGCTATCTGAACCGTCCTGTTGAACAAGCCAAGAGCTTCCAGACTATTCCTCTGCTCGATGGTGAGAGCAAGAGAGTCTACAGAACAGGTGATATGATGAGAATGATGAATGATGGTTCACTTGAGTTCCTTGGAAGAGCCGATCAGCAAACCAAGATTCGAGGCCAAAGACTCGAGTTGGATGAAGTTGTGGGCTTCCTCAAGCAAGTAGCAGGCGAAAAACATGATCTGGACTTTGCTGCAACTGTTGCTTCCAGTGGCAGTGACAGCTCCAATCAACAACAACAGTTGCTTGGCTTTGTAGCTCGCAAGTCAAGCAACCCGAAGGCACAGAACGACATGGACGTGGAGCTCGCCCAACCTGAAGATGCCGGTTCAGCTTCGCTTTTGGAGATTATTGAGCAGGAGTGCCAAGATAAACTCCCTGCCTTTATGGTTCCGACATTGGTCTGGGTGACCAAGATTCCCTACCTGGCTGCCTCTGGCAAGGTCGACACCAAGGTCCTGGCCCGTCTGGCTAAGGACTTCTTGGCCGCTCAAGAGCTAGACGAGAACAGCTCACCAGAAGCGGGCGATTCGAAGTCAACTTCGAGTAACGAAGAGTTGATCGTCGTGGCAGCTGTTGAAGAAGCCGTTGGAGGTACTGTCAAGGCCGACTCGACAAGCAGCATTCATCGACTCGGCATTGATAGTCTCTCCGCCGTCAATTTGGTTTCTCTTTTGAGGAAACGTGGCTTTTCTCAGTTGAAGATGACCCATATTCTTTCTTCTTCATGTACAGTCGGAGATATTGCGAGACTTGCCGACCGAGACAGCAGTAGCAGTCCAACAAACAGCACACCTCTGTCAACACCCCCATCCACCGATGATACAGCTATTTTTACTGTATCAGATCTTGGACCTCTACCGCAAGGCCTCGATGGACACAGCATCGAAGCTGTGCTTCCTTGTCTACCCCTACAGTCTGCTCTGATCGCTCGATCTCTAGTATGGCTTAGCAGCTACAGCGAGAACAGGAGCGTAGAGGAGGGGCACGATGTTCCATATGTGGCACAGTTCAACTACCGTCTCGGCCGCAGTACCGATGTACACAAGTGGAAGAAGACAGCCGAAGAGGTCATCGCTTCGGAAGCTATGCTGAGAACCTGTTTCATTCAACGCGAAGACGATGGTCAAGTCTTCCAGGTCGTTCTTCGGTCATTACCCACCTCTCCAATTGACCCTCGAGGACATGCAGCCGATGTTGTGGCTCAGATGAGCATGCGACCTCCGATTCGAATACAAGTATCGGAAGCCGGTGATGAGGTTACAGTGTCTTTGAAGATCCACCACGCATTATTTGATGGTGTTGCGATTGATGCGCTCAAGGCCAAATTGGAGCAGAGCTACATGAATCAAGAAAATGGCCAGGATGTGTCATTCATTGCAAATGATAGCTTGAACATCCTCTCGAGAATCTCCAGTCACTGCAACTTGTCAAGTGAGCATCTGGAAACCACAAGACGCACTTGGCAAGCAGAGCTCCACGGAGTACAGCCATGCCGTGTTGGAGCAATTGACGATAACAGCACAAGTGGTGCTATGGCTCGAGCGACTCTCTGTCTTGGATACACCACCTCTGAGCTTAACGCCAAGCTCAAAGCGCAGTCCGGCGCTCCAGTATCAGCCTCGACCGCTTTCCAGCTAGCAACCAGTCTCTGCCTTGCTAAGCTCACTCTGCAACCATCGGTGGTTTATGGCTTCATCATGTCGCTTCGACCATTGCTCAGCGACGTTGCAGGTAGCGTTGAGAGCTTTGTCGGACCATGTCTCAACACAATTATCAGAGCCATTGCTTTCAACGGTGCTAGCGAGACTTTACATCAACTGGCTCAGAGAGTTCACAAAGCTCATCTTGACGTCTCTCAGGGTACGATGCCACTCGTTAGTGTCGACAAAGTGCAACGCTGGTCTGGATCCGAAGACAAACTGTTTGATAGTCTTCTCAGCATCAACGTTGTCCCTGGAACTGAGAAGGATGGCGAGTCAATGCCGGGACACATGACCGCCCTGCCTACTCGTAGCAGTAGCGATATGGCTCTAGCATTTGACGTGGATCTCCATGCTGATGGCAAGATTGTCTTGACGCTCTCGTCGGCTGGAGCTTTGGATGAAGAACAATTGAAGGATATCTCAAAGGTCTTTGAGAGGGTCGTGTACAGCTGTGCCGACAAGAATGTCAAAGTTTCGGACATTGTTCCCTCACTTCCTACAGCAATGGACCTAACAGCGAACCGTCATAGTGGCTCTGGAGACCATAGCCCTGTAATGCATACATCCGGTCAAGGCTACCAAGAGTCTCTTTCTGAGGTGCAAGCCACCATCAGTCGCCTTCTCCGTCTCAGTCCATCTGAGTTGTCCTCCAAGCCCGACTCAACTTCGCTGTACCAACTTGGACTCGATTCTATCACGGTCCTTCCATTTGTGAAGCAGGTCAACAAGTCTAACAACGTCAAGTTATCTTCTCACGCTGTGATCAAGGCCCGAACTCTCAAGGGCCTTGCACAACTTTTGCGAGCTGCCAAGGCTGAGCGTACCTCAACCATCAATAGCGCCAGCTCGCAGTCGAGACGCAAAGACGATAGTGAAGGTCTAACCGACGATGAGCTTTACGACAGGACACTGTCGCGGCTTGCCAAGGATCTAATGTTTATCGCAACACCGCTGCAAGAAGGCATGCTTAGTGCATCGCTGGCCACTGGAGGTGATGCATACACATATGTCCACGCTATTCAACTGTCCGAGTCTGCTCTTGCGAGAGACACGTCCGACCTTGACCTTTTTTTCGCTGCTGTTAAGGATACAGTACGAGCTTGCGAGATATTGAGAACACGATTTATCTTCACCGAGGATGATGAGTCGCCTTGGATTGGTATTGTATCTCCCACCGAGCAAAGCGACCGTGTCAGTTGGGAGGTCATTCCATCGCCGCCTGGCAGAGTGCACCTGCGAATCCACCATGCTCTCTATGATTCAACTTCTATAAAAGCGATGTGGAGCATCCTCAGTGCTAACTACCGTCAGCGCCTCCAGAATGGACCATCTAATGGCGATGGCGACTCAAAGCGTCTATTCAGACCGTTTGCAAAGGCCGTGGCCTCGTCTCAGAAAGCTGCAATTTCGTATTGGAACGACGTCATTCGAGGCTACACGTACAAGCCAATCGAGTTCTCAAGCAAAAACCTCAAGGCGACGTCTGCTTTCCATTTCAGCCTCGATAAGCAGGAGCTATCACTCCTCCAATCAAATTGCCGCGAGCTCGGCGTCACCATCAAGGCAGCACTTCAGTTGGCTTGGGTCAAGGTGCTGTGCGAGTCTCTCTATGGACAGGCCGACATTGTCTATGGAGAAGTGGTGTCCAGTGATGCCCCTGACGATACTATTGTCGTCGGTCCGACTATCAACACGCTTCCCATGAGGATCAACCTAGGTGACACCAACGGTACTGTCAGTGTCTCACAGGCCTTGAAGCTCGTGCAGGAGCATATAGATTCGGCAAGAGGCACAAACTCCATGGTGTCTTTGAGGAAGGTCCAGACACTTTGGAGGTCGGCCCAGGACAAGGATGAAGTTCCCATGGGTCTCTTCCAAAGTCTCTTCGTATTCGACGGAGTCGTTGGCTCTTCAAGTTCAAGCGATTCTTCACAAGAACTATTCAAGCCAGCAGAGGCTGATTCGACAGACTCGACTGGGCCGGCTTATGACGACTACCCATTCATCGTGAGCTTTCACATCAAGGACAACATTCTCAATGGAAAGTTGAGAGCCAAGACATCGAGTAACGAGGTTGAATTAATTGGCAAGAGCTTCGCTGCTTCGCTGAATCATGTCTTGCATGGACTGGACTCACCGGCCCTTGATACCAAGAACCTCAGTCCAGTCAAGAGCTCAATTGTAGAAAAGGTTACCAATGGGTCAGCTGAATCAACGGACATGAATGGACTTACACCGAAAGCCGATGCAGTCTTGAAGGCCGTGGAGAAGGTTGTTGGGACAAGGCGTGGTGGAAAGAAGATTGGCTATAACACTAGACTCATCAGCGTTGGCCTTGACTCGATATTGGCCATTCGACTGTCAAAGCTTCTCAAAGAACAACTCAGCCTCAACGTGAGCGTCTTTGAGATCATGAAGGGAGCTAGTGTCCGAGACATTGTCACTCGCCCAGCTTCGTCACGAAAAGCTGTGGCAAAGCCAACTTCACAGCAACCGACACCACTTCACGAGGGTTTGAAGGAGACAATGGCCAAGACCCTTGGACAGCCAGAGAATCTGGTCAAGTCTGTTCTGCCCGTCTTGCCTGGTCAACGCTCTCATCTCGAACAATGGCTACATAACGGGAAGAGATTCTTCGAGCCACCGTGGGTCTACCGAGTCGCCGACTCTCTTAGCGAGGGAGACATGATGACTTGTTGGTCTGAGCTTGTCCGAGTTCATGATGCTCTCCGAACCACTTTTGTATATGTGGAGAGTCCTTCAGATCTGTTCCAAGTCACTCTTAATGAGCAATGGTCAGCCCGAGCACGTTTCTTCGCTTTGCGAGACCCATCAAAGGGCCTGGAGGAGTTGATCGCTGAGCACGTCAGCCAAGAGAACACAAAGGCCTCTGACCTGAAAGATCCCCCAGTCCGATTCTCATTCCTAGAGGCTCAAGATGGTAAGGCGATTGTTCTGAGGGTTCACCACGCTTTGTACGATGCATGGAGCATCAAGATGATTGAAAAGGACTTGAACGATCTTCTAGACCAAGGCAAGGTTCAAGAGAAACGGCCATCGCTTGAGTATGTCGTCGGACAAATCAGAAACATCAGACAGCCTCGCGCCGAGGAATTTTATTGGAAGGGCCATCTTTCGAACGCCCAAGAAACTCTCTTGGGTCACTGCCCTAAAAGTGATTCACAGGCGTCAATGTATTCACAGTCATCAATGGGTCCGCAGTTCAAGATCAGCTCTCTTATCCCACCGACAAACATCGGTTCGCTTTTGCAGAAGAGCAATTCAAAAGTCTCAGCTGCTATCATTCTTTCCTACGCCAAGACGCTGGAGCATTTCACTCAACAATCAAGACCTACTTTTGGCCTAAATCATGCTTCCAGATCTCTCTCATCTGCTGATGAAACTCAAACTCTCGATCTCACTGCTGCGAGTATCCCAACACTCTCTGTGACTCCGTTGTCTGTGGACTTGGAGTCATCATCTAAAGACTTGTTTGGCTTCATCCAAGAGCATCTCGCACAACTCAACTGTTTCGCTCATGCAGATGGTGCTTCGAAGCTTGGACCAAAGTTTAACTCATACATCAACATTATCCACCGCGAAGATACTACGCTTCAGGAAAATGGCAATGCTCCACAAAAGGCCAAGTCTCTCGAGAGGTACAGACTTCCAGAGCCACTCGCTTCCAACTACTTTACTATCACGGAGCCGTCAGCTACAGTGTCTACCATTGACCGGCTTGACACAACTCATTTACCTGTGCATCACTTCTTCTTTAATGTTATTGTTAGCCAAAGCCAGGGTATCACTATAAGCGCAAGCGGCGATGAAGCGCTGTTTGGTGAAGATCGCGAAACGGGTCAAAGGTTGGCAGCATACTTTACTTCGGAGTTGTCGAAGTTTGCAGAGTCGCGAATTTAAATGGGTTTATGTAAATATTTTTCGTTTGTCTTATGTATATACTTAATGCTATGGACTTTGCTTCTTCAATCGGTTTGTCGCGCATTTATTTTTGACGTTCGTGATTCAACAAAGGCTTCCATGACACCACCCTCTGAATCTGGACAACCTGGACTTGAAGCTCGCATTTATTCGCTTATGCTGTTTAAAAATACGAGCAGATAAAATTTAAAAGACTTGTTGGTAAGATAAAAAAGACAAGGTCGGAGATACCGGCATATAGGAGAATACGCTTTATGGAGTAGCTACTGGTTCTTAAGTGTGCATTCGTATAGATGGATAATTCCGTGAAGCCTCCTCAGAAGAAGCTACCCAATTCTCAACATGATAGGGTAGTTATTTTAGGTTGGTGTCCACTGAAGAGTAACGTAACCCAACTATTTCTTAGTGTTACTCAGAATAATCTGTGGCGCTTAGTTGTGTCCATGGCAGACTATAGCTAGAAGAGCCCTAGTCTCCAACCACATGCGTCACTGTTCGAACTTTCAAGCCACGCACTCCTCGAATGGGTTGCTGTTCTTTTCATGCCTAGCCCTTGAAAATATAAAGCTTCCCGGCTTTGGCGAGAGGCTAAGAGCCAAAGAAGTTAACGGTTTGTCTAATTAGTTTGGAGCTATCACCAAAGCAGACGCTGGACTCGCCTAGAACACATGTCGAAGCCACTTCAGAGGGCTATGTCACCCAAAGAGGTGCGAACGAGAGATAAGAAGGAGGATACGTCAGAGGCTCCATAAGCCACATGACATTCATGGACTGTTGGTAGCGCCCATCGAGACAATTGTCTATGGAGCTTTTCGTGTTTAGCCTTTCGTGACATGCATGTCAGCCACTGTTGAGACTAGTTGCATGAGGCTTCCAATTGATAGTGTCTTCTTGCAGGAAATGTAACAATCACTGGTGAATGAGATTGTTACCTCTAGATATCTAGTGATCAAGAACATTGCAGTCGAGAACTAGTATATAGACCAAGTCGATGCCAGCTCAATTCTAACTTAGAAAAGACATCAGGCAATTCATCACATCTTCGCTTCTCATCGCAATCATGTCCCAACAAGCTGAACCAACTATTCCAGTAGCGGAAACAGTTTCCGAACTTGCTTTGACGAGGGTACCTCATCACACGGAAGCACCATCCCCAAACCCAACTCCAGCTGAGTCTACAGAGAAACTTGAGGATGTCTCTGTTTCACCAAAGGCGATCGAATTGCCAGAGCAACTTGGAGTGGAGAAGTTGCGAGACTTTCGATGTAAGATCCGGATCCACAGCCTAGTGAAGCTCTAATCTGACTGAATAAATAGACAAACAGGCTTCAACCTACCGAAAGATCTTCGCCTTCATCTTCACCACTAACGCCGCCGTGTTCATTGCCCTTATGATTACATCAAACGCAACCATCCTATCCAAAGACGCTGCCAGCGCCGCCTCTGCAAACCTCATGGTCTGCATCCTCTTCCGACAGGAAGAGTTCGTCAATCTCTGCTATGAAATCGCCGTTCTTGCTCCTCACTCATGGCCACTTTGGATTCGAAAACGTCTGGCCAAAGTCTTTCACTACGGAGGTTTTCATAGCGGTGCTGGAGTCGCTGCGACCGCTTGGTATCTCGCTTACACTATCCTCGCAACGCAAGAGTATGCCCAGGACAAGAAGGAATACAGGCTGGTCAACATGATTACCGGTTGGATTGTGGTCTGCATGTTTTTCGTTATCTTGATCGCGGCTTACCCAACCATTCGGAGAAAGTTTCACGACCACTTTGAGGCTTTCCATCGCTTCGCTGGTTGGGTTTCGCTACTCGCGTTTTGGACACACAACATTGTCCAGGCTCGAGTCACAGCACACGAGTTGGGCAAGTCCATCTCTTACGCCCTGGTCCGCTCGCCCAATTTCTGGTGTATCTGCGTCACGACTTCATGCACGATTGCCTCTTGGTCCAGGTTGCGTCGCAGGACAGTTTACCCTGAGAAGTTGAGTGACCATGCTACTCGTCTTCACTTCAAGTACCGAGGAATGAAGCCCTTCTATGGTCTCAAGATCAGCGACAAGCCTCTGACGGAGTGGCATGCATTTGCTACTATTCCGGACATCGAACCTGAGTCTGGAAAGGTTGAAGGCTTCAGTGTCGTTGTTTCGAATGCTGGCGACTTCACAAAAAAGCAAATCATGGACGCTGCTGAGCGAAAGCTCTGGGTCCGTGGCGCTCCTCTTCACGGGCTGCTATACACCTCAAAGCTCTTCCGTCGAATTGTCATTGTCGCTACTGGGTCTGGTATTGGACCTTGTCTGTCGCTTTTGCACGCCGACG
The DNA here is from genome assembly GCA_013184415.1 of Fusarium concolor. NCBI lineage: Eukaryota > Fungi > Ascomycota > Sordariomycetes > Hypocreales > Nectriaceae > Fusarium > Fusarium concolor. The sequence goes on from JABCJY010000195.1 coordinate 39,178, forward strand.
TGACACCGCGTCGCGTTTTGTGGTCCACTCGCGACCCTGAGAAGACATACGGGCCCACCGTTGTTAGTGCAGTCCAGCGCGCCGACCCAAATGCAGTTATCTGGAACACTACCACGCGAGGTTACCCAGATATTGTGCTCGAGACGTATAAGCTGGTGGTCGAGTCTGATGCTGAGGCAGTTTACATTATTTCGAACCCCAAGGTTACTGAAAAAGTTGTTTTTGGAATGCAGACTCGCGGCGTGTCAGCTTATGGAGCTATTTTCGACTCTTAGCTAGGCTGTTCATAGACTATAAACTATATATAGATTGTGCTTTTCTTCATCTTGCGCATACATAATACACAAAATCTGTCTGTGCTTTTCATACATCTCACCTGTCAACTCCGTGATTGTGTGGGACAATTACCCTATAGTAGAGAACAGACCAGCAAGTGCCGAGCCGGAAAGCTATTTTACGTAAAGGTGTTCTATCATAATGTAATTAGGGACTTGGATAAGTTCAATGGCTGAAACTGGGCTTGTATTTTATAGCTGCCTTGTTTTCGAAACAACTAGGTTTCAAAATGAATGTCAGAAGTAAATAAATGTTGACCCAAGATCCGCAACCACCAAAAACCGCACTAGCAGTCTAGAGTTATGTACATAGAATTGTGGGTTTATAAGTGAGGCCCCCATAGCTTGACTCGGTAGATAGCTTATCCAAGGCAAACAGCGGTACCAGAACGGCACTTTCCGACAAGCTCAGGGCTGCCGTCCCACTGGTAGTATCCAGCCTCATATCGCGCGCACTTTCCATCCATCTGGCCAAGAGCATAATCGATATCAGCCACATCAACGTTGCCTGAACTGTGGCTAGCGTTGATGCAGTAGTAGACATAAACGCCTCGAGAGTTGTAGCCAAAGTAATCAGGCTTGTCGCCGCTGGACCAGTCATGGCCAGTACCAGCCCAGTTCTTCAGCTGCACGACGGCTGAGTCGACACCGCCGTGGTCGAGCTGGTAGCCCCAGCAGTCGGTCTTACGCTTCTGGAGAGACCGCTTCTCGTTTGCGGCGCGGGCAGCGAGTTTGAAGGACTCTCCGGTTTCCATGTTGGTGACCGTGGAAGAACCATCCGCATGGTTGACGCCTTTGTAAGGACCGTCAGGGAGGTTCTCCATGCCAGTTGCAGGGCTGGGAGCAGCAGCAGCAAGACCCAAGAGGGCGAGAACGGGGAGAATGTTAAACTGCATATTGTTTGCTTGGATAAAGGTCTGAGTGGAAAGAATTGATGTGAGATATGAGTGAAATGGAGCTGATGAGTTGGAAAAGGTTGGAACAAGAAGGAAATACCAAAGCCTTTTTATAATATTTCTCTCTCACACAAACATAGGAAGACCAGCTGTGCTGTTCAGAACTCCAACTCTGTTACTTGGACTAGCAACTATCGACCAATCTTCGCCCACGAAAATACCACGATGATCCCTTACCTCCCGTATCTTGTGATTATTCAACTCGTGTTACTATTTCAGGGCCTGGAACTTCTTTCTGCTGCGTATACAGCCGCGCGCAACGACAGGGATACATCACAGGGGTTTTCAGGCTATAGATATTTAATTGGCCGTGATGAAGATATGTAGTAATTCTCCGGGTTGTGGATAGGTTCGGGCCGTGTTGGTAGACCAATTGTAGCTGAGCTGCATCTTCCCTGCCACTCAACTCGGTCTTTCAGAGGTTCCTTTTTCCTGCTCACCGGGGTCGAGACTGCGACATCGTGCCACTGGGATGCATTGAACATGCAAGTACGCCAGCATATTTTTTTATTCTATTTCCGTGTTCAGCCATAGCTACATCGAGTTTGATGATAAACGAAGGTGTTAAGAGTCTGGTAGGGTAATTTTTCGGCCGTAAAGTCCGTAGCTGTGCTCCGTTCCAGCCTTACAGGGCACTGGGGCTCACAGTGGAGTTTTAAGAACCATACACCAAGTTGTATCCTTGCTGAGCTTGAACTAATGTCGGATGTATGCAATCTCGGTCTTTTAGTGGAATCATGTGAAGTTGCCTTAACAGCTAAATCCTTGTTGCATCTTAGCCGCAAAGGTGCATGATTATTTCACCAATACATCGTATTCGAACAATTCATTACGCATATGCGGTCCTTTTGTAGTTTCTCTTTTCACTCAATTTTATACTGTGGTAATGTATCTATTTGTACTCGCGCAACGCCCTGAAGATAAGCGATTAGATAGGAAGATCTCGGTGCTGATCAGGTGGCTAGTGCTGATTCTGTGGGGTTAGTAGCGTATTCTTGAGAGTACCATGGCGTATCCGTGTGGAGAAAACGGTATATAAAGCCGCAAGCAGAAATAAGCAGGGGATTCGATACAACCTTGGTCAAGTCAATGAATACAATACACCCGCCTCCTTGAAGAGGGGGAAGCTATGGGATAACTTAAATTCGAGACAAGCAGCCACGAGTATCAGCCGGAGCCATTGGCAAATTCTCCGGTGATTTTGCAGCAGCACCAACTGCGGAAATACAATAATCCTTCCGATCTTTACTCCCTTAGCCGCTGTGTAATGCAACCGCCATGATGTTGTTCATTCCAGCCGTCATCATCGCCATGGCATCTTCGGTAGTTGGAACCAAGTTTCTCAACCAAGACCAACTGCTCAATGGCTTAGAAGATCGCCAATGGTTCGCCAAGAACATTCCCCTTCTGGATGTTCCTGACAAATCCATCCAGGAGGTCTACTATTACCGCTGGCAAACCTACAAGGAACATCTTGTCTACACCGGAGCGCAGTATGGCTATATGACCAGCGAATTTCTACAGCCAGTCAGTTACGGCGCGCCTTATGGTGGTATTGTAGCTGCTGCAGGCCACCACATCACTGAAGGTCGATGGTTGCGTGATACCAAATACGGGCAAGACATCGCAAACTATTGGCTTGCAGGACCTGGACAATTCCCCAAACCAATGACGGACAATGTCAACAAAGACACGTCTGACTGGGCGCACGAATACAGCTTTTGGGCCGCCGATGCCTTATGGAGGCAATACTTGGTGACGGGAGACCGTGACTTCATCGTTGGCCAGCTTGACAACCTGGTGAAGCAATACCGAGGATGGGATAATCATTTCAACAAGGATCTTGGCTTGTACTGGCAGGTTCCCGTTTGGGATGCTACAGAGTACACAGCTGCTTCCTACGAATCCAGTGACCCTTATCATGGCGGAGCTGGCTTTCGGCCCACAATCAACTCCTATCAATATGGTGATGCATTGGCCATTTCACGGATCGCTGCTTTGAAGGGTGATTCAAAGTTGGCGGATGAGTACCGAGATCGGGCTGAGAATCTGCAGACTGCAACACAAAAGCATCTCTGGGACAGCAGCAGCAAGTTTTACAAGCACCGGGCTCGCGATGGCAACCCTTCCGGTGCTCTGTTAGGAACTCGAGAAATCATGGGTTACATTCCTTGGATGTTCAACCTGCCTAAAGACGACACCCATATAGCTGCCTTTTCCCAGCTCATGGATCCACAAGGGTTCTCCGCCAAGTTTGGCCCAACGACAGCTGAACGAAGAAGCAAGTGGTTCATGTATGAGGCAGAGAATTGTTGTCGCTGGGACGGCCCTTCATGGCCTTATGCGACTGCACAGACCTTGACCGCCGTCGAGAACGTTCTCAACGAGTATCCTTCACAGAACTACATTACTTCGTCTGATTATTTTACCATGATTCAACGATACGCCAAGACGCAATACAAGAATGGCAAGCCTTATGTTGCTGAAGCACATCATCCAGACAACGATAAATGGATTTATGACGGAGAGAACCACAGTGAAGACTACAACCATTCCACATTCGTCGACAATGTTCTTGCTGGTCTTATCGGTCTTCGAGCTCAGGCTGACAATTCACTTATTGTCAATCCTTTGACTCCTGCAGATTGGGATCATTTTGCTGTTGAGAACGCATTTTACCACGGCCATTCCATTACCGTTCTTTGGGATAAGACTGGCTCGGCTTATAAGCAAGGCAAAGGCTTGCGAGTCTACGTTGACGATAAGCTCGTTGGCAGCCGTGATTCAATAGGACCTATCAAGGTTGATGTCGGCTCCACGTCTCGATCTACAGCATCCTCCTCTGTCAATATCGCAGCCAATGGCCAACTATTCCCTGAGCTTGCAACGGCTTTTGCTTCGTACACCTTTTCAGTTGACGACGCCGCTAGAGCAATTGACGGGATTGTCTGGCGGACAGGTATCCCACAGAATAGTCGCTGGACTTCGTATAATAGTCCAAATGCGAAAGATCACTTTGGTGTCAACTTTCGCAGGACTCAACTTGTTTCCGATGTGCGGCTATTTTTCTACGATGATGCAGGCGGTGTTCGCATCCCGTCATCGTATGATCTTCAATACTGGACAGATAATACCTGGAAGACTATTCCTGGCCAGACTCGCAGCCCGATGCCAACCACTTCGAACACAGAAACTAAAATCACATTTCCCGCGATATCAACCTCTCAGCTTCGTGTTGTGGCACCTAATGCTGGATCAAGTGTTGGTTGGGGACTCTCTGAGTTTGAAGTTTGGACACCGGCAATTTTCCACATCCGTAACGAGAACAGCGGCAAGCTCATGGGCGTAGAGAACGAGTCAAAGGCAAACAGCGCCAACATACAGCAGTATGAGGACAATGGCACTCGAGATCACTTTTGGCAGTTCGTCCCCAGTTCTGGAGGCTGGTGGAAGATTCGAAATCTCAACAGTGGCCTGCTACTCGCTGTTCAAGATGCATCAACAGCTAACAGCGCTAACTTACAGCAGTATGAGGATAGCGGTACTGATGATCATTTGTGGCGAGTTGAGTCAAAGGGAGATGGCTCATTTTTAAATCTGGAACAAAAATAGTCAAAAGGTGGCTGGGGTTGATCGCATGTCAACTGCCAACAGCGCCAATGTCGTTCAGTTTGACAACAGCGGCACAAAAGATCACTTATGGAGCTTGCTTCCAGCGGTGGTGAAGCCCTGAGGTTCAGCTTGATAATTAAAGTAGTTGCAGTCTAATTAACTTCAAGGTCTATGACTTGACAAGTGATTACGCCTCCATCTCTTTCTCCGACTAATGCCCAAGCCTATACCGCCGTGCCTAGTTACTTGAGCTTAGCGGCTTAGCTTATTGTTTTACTTTAGTAGGCAGAATAGACTCCGAGCCCTGCACATTGATAAAAAAACATATACTTCTATATAATAAGGGTTATAGTCAATACCCTTACAGCTGCCTAGGAAAAAGCTTTTAGCTAAAAAGTTAGACCTTTTAGCATAACTAAAAAACCCTTGCCGAAAATGCATAAATAATTGCCTGACAACTCCCTCTTGAGATAACTTAACTCAACCACCTACTTCACAAGAATGGGCTGTTGTTGTGTATTGTTATCGGGAAGAGGAAAAAGTTAGACTGTCATGGTTTTGGAGGAAAAAGGCTAAATAGGCTTTTGTAGTCATATACAGAAGCTTTACACAAGGAATTGGAACACAAAGACCAACACCACTCCCTTTACCTCCAAATCGGACAAGATTGGGCACATTGAAGCGACAATTTCGTCGCGGTGCAATCTCAAAGGAGGTAGGTATTAGTGGAAATTTCATTTATCTCCGTCACGCAAGCAATTGATCCACATAGAGTAGCAATATGTAACACAAGTATATTTATATCTGAATATGTGGTTGTGAATGGCCCAAGTCTACAAGCTCTGATAAACTTTCAGTGCTTAAGCTAGAACCCGAAAAGAAAGGTAAGGACTGTTTGATAATTTGAATTTATCTCGGAATTGCTGCATCCATAACTGGGACACATAGCCCTGGTTCTGCCATTGACTAAACCCGGGAAACAGACTCCTGCCAAAGTAACAGTTAGTCACATATCCATGTTAACCTCATAGTTCGATGTACATACTGAAGACGCTTAAGGGATTCCTGCTTCGCGGCATTGGGTGATCTTGCTGCACCGGGATGGATTGTTGATTGGAGGACCAGGACGGCAGTTGGCAGCAGCTGCATTGCCGGAACAAGGGGTGCGGTCAGCGCCAAGAGCGCCATTGCTGATGTGGTTTTGAGGCTCGGGTGCAGGTGCAGGAGCTGCAGCAACAAGGCTGGCAAAGAACAGGATGGCAGTGGCGACCTTCATGTTGATGATAGGAGATCAAGGCTTGGGGTTGAGCTTATATCGTAGTTGGTAGAAAGGAGTAGAATGTTGTAGCGAGTTGATAGTGTTGTATCTCGTTCAACAAAGCAGGTTGCTAATATTTATAGTATTTCACTGAATACTGAGTATAACTTGTCATGTCTGTAGAGGAAGTATCTCCGAAACTTTAATGATCGACGCATTTTAGTCTCGGCGTTATTAGTTGGGTGCATAACCGTGGTCGGTTTACGCTACGGCAGTTGAAATACGAACGCCACCTGTCAAAGCTTCAACCAGGCCAGCGCTAGGTCTGGACTTTTAGCAGAACATATTCTAATAGCACTGGTGGAATTACAAGAGTGTCATTATCTTCCGCGGGCCTTTTTAACATAAGATTCAATCATACTCGACAAAATGACCTTCAACCTTGTAACTACCAAGGTCAGTCTTCGGCTAGTATATCCTTTCGGCATAGTTGACCGTGATAGGTAATGCATTTGTACGAGAGTTAGACATCTGGACTGGAACTTACCCATGGAACTAGCTACCATGTCAAGAGGTTAGCCATAGCGCCTGACAGAACTTGAAGAGGTACTGAAGTAATAAGCAGCAAGAGAGATGACACGATCCGTCACATGCAAGCAGATGAAATTACCCATAACTAGCGCGTAAATCTAGAGGGCTACTGACATGCGTGTTTGTTTCATTATGTTAATGGCGGATGCGTCACAAAATACCCCAGCCAAGCTAAATGGACAGGTACCTTACCATTCCAAACCTTGAGCTTTTATTGGGCAGGATAATTTTAACTTTAATCTAGTGCAATGCAATACGATAAATAATCATTACACGATATTATCGAAATTTATGGTCGTGCCGCGATAAGCGCTTTTATTTGCGGTATTGGTAGACATATAATTGCTGATCATCAGGCACCAACGGCACAATAAGAATCGCACCTGACTCTGTCCATCTTGCCATGTTATCACTGTTTAGAGGATAGGCGGATAGAATCATCGCTGAGAAAGAACACTAAGCCCAAAGGGACGTATGAATTGTGGCTTCGTATTTGTTGGGCTGTGAGGGGCCCACCTGCAGATTTCGATCTTGATCTTGGCTGATGGAGACTTCTGGGTCTTTGAACGCCATTGATCCTTAAATGATTGTTGAAAATGACTTGAAATAACATTTCTCTTATTTCATTATGTAGGCTTTTGGTCATTCGGCTTTCGAGTACTACCAACAGCAAGAAGAATAGCCAAAAATAGTTGAATGATCCCTGTCACGAGATATCCTTTATTTGACGCTCTTTCATTCTCCCAACCTTGCCACTCATACAAAATCCAGCCTATCTTGATGGTAGTTAAAATATGCCAAATGACAACCAACCAGAATTGTAATAGATCGGATCTTGTAATTCGCTTTGGGACTTCATCTGCATCTGTGTTAATGATTAGTTGACTCAAGGGCGACACGCGTGACATACTTGGAACAGAGGTGTTGGGAACTTCGATATATTTCTTCATTTCATCCGACATTTTGTGTTACAGATTTGGAGTTGCTAAATGATGAGATGTTGGAGCGGAGGGAAAGTGGGGTTAAGTATGTGCAGTGAAGGTCCGAGCTCGTGTCTGCCTTGAGGGTGGTTGTTGGTTGTTGGTTGTTGGTTGCTGGTTGTTGGTCATCATTGTGTTTCATCGTAGCGCACAGCCTTGTTGGTTGGGGTTTCGGTCTACCTTTTTGAGCCATCATTATATTAAATTACAATGCACAGATCCATGTTCCAAGGCGCTGGATGGCATGTCACTCAGGGCAAATACTCGGCGGACTCAGTGCATAAAAAGAAGTTTGAAAGAGCCAATCGGCATTTTAACACTTGCTACGAGACTGATCTTATGAAACCGGAGGTTAAAGCGCATATCAAGTCCATATCCCAGGCAGGTTTTATAGTCTCCTGACCCTGCTGTATGTTGTGGAAGGTTGGGTCTTGTAATTTATCTTATTAACTTATACACTGAACTGGACACTAACATAACTTAGATAGTACCTAATAAAGCACTAGTAAATAAACAGATAATAATTTATATACATAAGACAGACACTTTCAAGTCTATAGCAATTATTTAGCCCTTTAGTATTATATCTTTATTAGAGTATTGGCGGCGCACTACTGTGTCAGTGCCAGGCTTTTTATCGATAGCTCCATGATTCATAGGCCGTCCCCCCAGGTACGTGCAGCGGTACGCGCTTTGAACAGAGAGTAATTATTTCAGTCTTGTTTATTTTGATTTCTTTCTCCTCCAAGCATCTCTCATCACCATATCGCGCCGAAAGCTCACCGTTGCACTTTCGAATCTCCATCCGTCTCGTGCTCTCAGAGCTGCTTTTTCTTGCCGATCATTCAACGATGGCTACGCTGAACCAAATCGCCGATGCTTTTGCCCGGTACCAGTACAACGAAGAAATCGGCTTCTCTGGTGTCGAAGGCGTGCCCTGTTTCGCCTGCATTTCGGCTCTTCACGTCGACGTTTCCTGTGTTTGCGTCCGCGGCAAGAAGGCCGCTACTTGTATCTACTGCGAGCACTATAAGATGAAGTGCGGTCCTGTATGTTTTTCTGAAACTTGCCGATATGTTACTGACTTTTTGCAGATTCCCCAAGGACTCCTGGGCGCTGCCCAGTGGTACTGGAACACCGTCGCTGATCTCGCCCGTCGAGATCCATCCATCAACGAGCCCGGGGATCCCCAGCTCACTCGCCGACAGCTTGGTCGGGTTTGCAGCGCCCTCGAGGCCTGTGGCTCTGCTTGGCGCGCCCTAGCTCGTCACTTGAAGAACCCCGTCCCCAAGGACCCAGCGGCCGTCGCTGTGATGACACTCCAGGCCCTGACGGCCAATTTCGAGGTTTCCTCCCTCGCGGCTCTCCAGGCTGTACGTTGAACCTTCGCTGAGCTTTCGGTGACTCTTCTTCTTGCTATTAGTTCTAACCCCTGTTATTTCTAGTCCGGTGCAAACATCCCCCTTGACGAGGTCCGCCGCCGAGTCGACGCTGCCAAACCCGCCTATATGCGCGATGACTCTCTTGTCGTTGCCCTCCGAGGTGCCCTCCGGCGCCTAGATGGAGCTGAGGATAAGCCACTCCCCAAGGAGAAGAACGCCGACTCTTTGCCTTGGGATTTCCCCAAAGCTCTGTCTGACAAGATGGAGGAGGCTGTTGGTGGTCTTGCTCCTCGCTTCCCTGGTGCTTATTCTGGTGTTGGCGGCCCCCCCTTCTCCTGCTCCTAAGGAAGAGTCATCGGATGGCGACGATGGCTCAGCGAAAACTCCCCGAAAGCGCAAGCGGGCTGTTGTCAAGGATGGCCCCAACAAGGCTGTTAAGAAGGAGGAGTCCTAGGCTTCTATACCCCCCGTGGTCGGCCTTGGGTCGGCACTTTTTGGTCTCTGTGGTTTGCCGGTGGTGTCTCGGCGGTTTTTTATTCTCTCCTGTTATTTGGCGTGGTTACGCCGGGCTTTGCCTAAACTTAGGCTTCGGCTTACTAGGTTGATTGGCAGTCTAATAAATTTGCTCTAATACTCTCTCTCTCCTTTTCTTGTACAGTGATGTGGATCCGTCGGCTGCTTAGCTTCGATGCTTTTATCCATTTCCTGATGATCTGCAAAGAAGCACATGAAAGCTGGATTGAACTCAGGCTATACTTGGTATATTCACTTTTACTGTTCGCAGAAAAAATGTCCTGTTTTTGGCGCTATCTAAAATATAGCCTTTGACAGTCCGACACAGTTCCGAGATCCGCAGTCCTGGAGTTGGAAGATCCACCACTGGGACTGTGGCGGGCTTACGCGAAACTAAGTAAGAAGCTGTTACAGAACTTGAGCCATCGAGGTATCTTTAATATACGTCAGGTAGTGAAAGTCCCAAACATGATTTCTTGGGACCACAGTAGTCTCGACATCTTGCAGAATCCACTTGTGATGATAAATGCTCATTACCACTGTCGGCAAAGGTACCAGTGCTGTTGATGCGATAATCAGAACGACAAGCATCCAGTGGTTATTCTCAATAGCCTTGACCAAAGGAACCAAGTGACTAGCGTAATCAAGAGTAAGGCTCTTGTTAGATGATGAATGCTCTGTGAGTCTGACCCACGGCAACCGAGCCATGTGGAAAGGAAGTAGGCTTTTGATCCAAAGATGTGCCAGGAACATGGCTGCAATAGCCGGAGCCAAGCAGAGACTAAGAACATCGATGAAGGAGCATGGTAGACTAGCTTGAAGCCATAGAAAGAGGGGAGCGATGTTGCAAAATTTGGACATGAACTGATTCCCTATGGATCCCTGAATCCTGTTCAACATTACCCAAACTATCACTGGTGTTGCAACAACAAGCCCAGTAATTAGTGGGCTCGTGAAGAGGCCTGCACAGGCGGGGAGAGACTGTAGAGTATGCCTGCGACAGCGGATGTCAGCTCTCTCTGGCGGACCAAGGACACACTTATTCAACAGGCCACCTATCTTCCAATGGTTGGTGTGATCCCCATCAACTGCAAAGTAACCTATGCGCAAAGGGCGTAACTCATCCAAGCTCTCTGGTCCATTGTCGCTGTCTAAAAAGGCTTTGGGGAGATTGCTTTTGCCTAGTAATGTTGTCCGGACAGCTATCGTTGCTTCGACTTGGAAAAATAGCTTTAGAGAATGTGGCGGGTTAGGGCCCAGCTGAAATTCCACACTAGCAAATTCCCATCGGTTACTGTCTGTGTTCAGTGGACCGCCTTAGCGCGTCATCGGGAGTGAGCCGTTACGCCATCAGAGAAATGAGACATTTACCAGAGTCGAGAACTCAATAGTGGGACTAGCGCTTCAATAGCTGTGACTATGTAGGAGATACAGAATTGTGGCTAAAGGGCTGGAATTATTGAGCATGTGAGCGACTAACTATGGAATGATTGAATAAGCAAACTGCGGGCGTCGACGCTGTATAAAGTCAGTGCCGCATCAAGCAATAGAGAATGGAGCGAGAGCATATATTTACACGTCCCAACTTGCATCAGCTACCATCTTCAAAGACATCTTCTGCAATATCAAATCCTTTCTATTTTTTTTCTTACCACGCTATTTACTTGCTTTCCTAAGCACAATGTCAACCCCAAATCTTCCAACTCCTACGATTGATCAAACAGCAACTTCCTACGACAACGCCAGCCAGAAGTTGCATCTTGTTTTCACCTACCCCATCGGTATATCTGTCTGGCCAAAGCACGTAGTGGTCGACCTGATTACAACCTCATCTCCCACCCCAACCCAAGTCGGCAATGGCAAACCCATCTTTACAGGAAACACAGGAACCATAGTGCTGGATATTAACATGTCTTCGGCTTCTCAGGGAGGAATGATCACCGTCTCCTCTCTAGACAAATCAACTTGGCAAACAGGGCCTCCTAGTGACCCCTGGCAGTTTCCCACACCTCCATCGTCGCCTTTTATTAGCACCCCCTCCATCAATTTTACTTCTGATGGATCTGTTCAAGTAACGTGGTCGTGGACTACCAACATGGTGGCAACTGCCCTCAAAGTCGCTCTGAGTATCCCTGGACAGCAGGCGCCAAGTCCTCCCATATCCACGGTTCAACGTCTAGGTACTACCGCCACTTTCACCATGACCCAGGCCAACAACCTATTCACGCCAGGTCAGAAGGTTATAGTCCAATGTACGCCTGTCGCAGCCGACCAATCGGTTAGTCCTTTGACTATCACCTTTTATATCCCAAGGTCCGCTGGGTGCAAACCTTTTTGCAGTGAGGACTTCAGCTTCTATAAACTGTAGTATTTACTGCAGCAACGCTATGACGAGTCTATCCCCAGCAGGAACAAACCCCATGCAAATCTGGTTTGGAAACCTTCGAGGGGGTATTGAGACAGTCGAGTTCCCCAACGGTAGCTGGATTGAAACTACAACATCCCAGCCATCACAGCAACTCGTTGACGCGTGGACAGTTTCTTCTATACCAGGCTTTTGCTTGACTTCCACATCTCGCGGCTCTAAACATCAAGAGTTTTGGTGGGTTACAAAGGCCGGGGCTATTAATGGCCAATGCAATAATGGCCAAGGATGGAAGCCGCCCGGAACCGGACCCGGGGAACAATATCCCTTCAACAAGCCCAATACAGCTTCAACAACTTGTGGGGGTTCAATAACAAGCCTCACAGCAATGAATAGCATAACAGCTCTTTGGTGGGTCAGCCCTGAGGGTGCCATCGGATGCGCCAAATGGGCTAATGGCATTTGGGGAAAAACTGTGGATTTTGCCCCGTCGAAGACGGCAAGTTGGGTAACCGAAACTACTCAGTTGACTGCACAGTGCATCTATGAATGTGCCTTTCTGTTCTTAATTGCTCCATCTGGCGCAGTCGTTTGTATCGAATGGCCTAGCTTTAGCGAACCTACAAGCCAATACGATGTTGCACAATCAGGCAAGGCCGCGCTTGGGGGAGGTTTGGTTTCGATCAATATATCGAGCAGTACAACTACGCAGCAGATTGCGGTTTTTTGGACCACGCCACAAAATAACATCGAAATGGCAATTATCGGAGCTGCCTTCGTGAATGGAAAGGGTATACAACAACAAGCTCTTACTGAGCCTGGGTCTGTCCCAGGGCAAACAGGTCTTGCAGCGTGTGTCACGGGAGAAAACAAGTGCTCAGTTTGGTGGGTTGGACAATTCGGCGATCTCAGAAGGATGGAGGTGGATTTCACCGAGGTGACAGCCAATGCGACGACAAGCTGGCCTGTTTTTGAAGAGCTAGGCCCCGGTTCCTGCAGACAGACACGGTCAATTATTGCTCAGAAGGTATCTGAAACACAGTTTGAGGTGTTCTATGTAAATGTATATGGTGAGGTTGCCGGGTTGTCCTATGGGGGTTAGTGAAGGATCTTGCCTGTACAGGCCTGGTGTACACCTCGCGATATTCTCTTTAGTTTATTTTATTTTTTGTACCATACGACCAAACCTATTAGATTAACGTGGTAATCCTGCTTCACACGCGGCGGAGCAATATATTCGTGAAAAAGGATAATGTATTGCGATGCTGTTAGATTAGCTCAAGCTTCCAAAAGTGCGAGGCTCAAGCTTTGACTCCAGCTCAAGAAGCCCATTAACCAAGTCTCAAAAGGAAGATGAAACGGGTCTAAGACGCCTTTGACGTATCTATCACATATTTTTGATAGTGTATCAGTCAGCTTCATCTTATCTTAGTGGGTCCTTGGCTAATAATGAATGCTTTGAGTCAAAACGGGCAGCATACCGATCTACCCTACGCCGACCTCGATGGCAGTCAATTGTCTATTAACAACCAGGATCAGCGAAGGGTAGTGGCTATCTGATCGCAAAAACCAAAGCGTATTTCTCTTTGCCCATCTTTGAATTGTGACCGAAAGAAGTTACTCAGAACCTTTGCCTTCAATGGAGCCTGATATAATATTTTCCTTGAATCTCTTTAGGCTACATAAACCCTGTGGGACTGATCTGTGCTGAGGAGTACTTAAGGATGTACAAGTTTAGGTAAGACTTAGGTAGATTTTATGATTCTTTAGGGTCCACAAACTTTACGTTATAGATTGCAGATCTACCCGCCAATTCGCTATCGCTACTGTTGAGACAAACCTCTTCAACGGGATCAGGGTCTGGACACCAAGCATGCATTGAGACCTGCCAATTTGTGTAGGTTCTGCCATCGGACCATCGTTCAAACTAACCCTGCATGTCTGAGAATTATTCATGGTAGTCGTCTCAATTCGTTAGTCTTGGCTTATGGCTGGAGCTGAACTGCTACCCCGATTTACTAATTCCGGCCATGACCATGAGAGCGGCTGAAACGCGGGGAATGCTAAGAGCGAGAATATGATTCGGGAAAAAACTCGCCGTACAATGCCTGAAGATCAGTTGTTAATAGTTCATGTACAATTGATTCACATCACATATTGCCTAACCTCAATCGCGCTAGTAACACGCAGCTTAAGCGATAGATAGCAGACGCTGAAGTCCAGTGCGCTCAGCTAAGCTTCTGCGGTAGAAAAAAAGATTATATATCCCCTAAAAGATTGCTTACTAGATCCATAACTGTTTCCTTGTAGTATCTTAGTCTCCTACTTAGCTCATTATCTACCAGGCCAGGGTCAATGCTCTGCCGTTTAGATAACAAGTACAATGGGGCAGCTGGAGAAAGCTTCTGGTGCAAAAACCCCGAGTCCAAGAAACCCAGTCCAGACTCACTCTGAAGAAGCAGGCCAATATTAATATGGTGCTCTTCAAGGGTATTCAGCAAGAGCGTGCCGGATCTCGATGTCCTTGTATAAATATACCATATGTTTGGCATAGCTTATGCAACATTGAGTCTGAACCAGAGTAACTAGTAGAATTCCTGAGATTGCATCTGGATCATAGACAACACTTGCGGGATCCGTCCGAAGTGGGCTGAGGCATTCTTCATCCAACTTTTGTCCCAAAACCATAGAGCTTTGCTTTCGGCAAAGATAATGAAACGGAATAATATCGCTTCTGAGCATGGTTGTCACAGTTTTGGAAACGAAATCCGTCCACTGCTTTGCGCCCTCCGGAAGTATGATAGAAAGGTGAGCCGGTGGATATACTGGCTTCCCAACTAAATGCCGTGAGATACGTGACGCGTGAGTGACGTTTCTATCAATTCCATTTGTATAGAAATGCACACCTGTGGTCAGGGGGCCAATGGAATATATGCCAGGGGTTGTCACTGACTTCAGTGTATATTGGTGGAGGGACAATCCACCGGCAGGATGCTCTTCCAAGACTTTTGACTCGAGAAGATTGCGAAGAAGCTGTGATGGGACTCTAAGACCGCGTGCTCAATTCCAGTGGCTTCGACGACGAAGTCCACAGAGATTGGTCCGTTATGAGATTTGATGGTGAATCCAAGGTCATCGCGTTGAATTCCATCAGAAGGCAGGACTTTGACCAGACTCCTTCTCAGCAAGCTTTGCATTCGCAGAGCATTATCACACGGCATTGCGTGGATGTATGTATACCACGTGCTATTCCAGTTGTCCATGAAAAGCATTTGATCTTTGGTCTTGAGTTGGTTCCAATATCTTTCCAAGATTGGAGCGACTGAGTCGGCCAGATGCCTCCAGTGATTTGTGCCCTTCTCAGCATCTTGGATGTCCTGCGATAGCTTTTGTGGAGGATCCTTCCTGTGGAGGAAGTCGTCCCAGCTGCTTACACTAGACCGCTCTGCCAGGTCCATGAGTCTTTGGGTTAAGAGCTGGACCGACGCGGGATGAGGAAGGTCTTCCAAGTCCCTTGCGAGCAGTTCCAGCATGTATCGATACCTGTATCGTTGGCTTTGCAGCCTTTGAACACTAGGAAGGCGCCCAGTTCTCGAAATGAGATATATAGGACCACTGTGACTGCTCTCAACCAAATGCAACGTAACGTCAATCCCGCTGAGCCTGGTACCGACATCACAGACACTCGAGGTTGGAGGAATCGATTTGAGATTATCCAGGGGCCAGGGGCTATCCAGATATCTGGGGTGACCCCTGAGATCTGGTAAAGTGCAAGCGAGAAAGTTGCCGAGTGCGAGCACCACTCTATCGGCCTCTACCCTTCGGGCACATTCATCTGTCAAGGCAAATCTGCCACCATTATCATGGATATCGATCAGCTCCGCGTGAATTACTTCCAGATGAAATCCCTGAGAGGCGGCGTCTTGTTTTGCCGACTCGAAAAGCGGAGAGGTATTGTCCATAAATACGCCTCGGCGGGTATCGGACACGGTCAAATTCGGGGTGTTGAGAGGTCACCCATCGACTAAAATGCAAGGGATCACCGGCATAGAGACCCATGGTATCAGCAGCCATGTTAATGATGGCCTCGCCACATCCTGAAGAGTAGGCAAGACCAGGCCCGATTGTGGATCGTTTTTCATACAGGTATATGTGACTGATGCTGGTGGATGTTTTCAGTTCCTCGAGAAGACACAGTAGAACTGCTAAGCCGCAAGCTCCTCCGCCACAAATGGCGACTGATGGGCCCGATGAGGACATGGCATACCACTTGGAGCGACGTTTTTAAACAGTTGACTTGTAATGAAACAGAATCGAGTCGATACAGTACAAGCTCATCTCTAGCAGTTCAGGATTCGTCAATCAATCCGTATGGTTAAAACCATTTCAATAAAAGAGATTGGTGGAGTGCACACGATCAGTCGTATCTGATTGAATGACGGGGGGGAATTACAATTATTACCATCAAAATAAAGCCACGGCGCTTCTCCAGACCGGCAAAGTCCAACACTTGAGCAGCCTGTAGGGACCAGAATGACCTACCCTAGTCTCAGCCCCAGTAGGGAGTAGGGACTTTTGAGCCTAAAGTTTGATCCGTGCTATACATGCATGCGGCCACCTTGGTCAACACTCACCTTTTCGCGGTTGCCTGCCTGGTTTTCGAGCGAGGGCCTGTCCCATTTTCCCCGACTTGAGGCTATTTTGCGCCCAGAACCGGAACCCACCATGGCCGCTCGTATCAACCTTCTCACTGCGACTGCCTCCGAGCTCGAGATCAAACTCGCCGAAAGCTCCATCACTAGCCGACAACTCGTGAAGCTCTACCTGGATCAGATTTGACAAGTACGATGGGTATCTAAAAGCAGTCATCGCCGCCGCTCCCCAGGAGTTATTGGATAAGACTGCCGCCAACCTGGGTCAAGAACGCAGTAACGGCCACGTGCGCGGGCCCCTGCACGGCATTCCAATTCTTGTCAAGGTGCTATTTCTTTCGCCTGATGCATTGATTCATCTCCGACGATGTGGTTCTTATTATTTTTGCAGGATAACATTGCCACCGCTTCAGGACTGGGATTGCCAACTACGTGCGGCAGCCTCGCTCTTCAAGGTTCTAAACCCAGGTAGAGTGCCGGAATCATTGAACAAGTGAGTCAAACTGTCATGTCAACATGACTGGGAAAGGCGCTAACTTCCTTGAAGCTTCAAGCTGCCGGTGCTATCATCCTTGGCAAGGCAAACCTATCAGTAAGTCTTTGTATCAATCAACTATTTGCGCATGGTTTCTAACCTTTTTGTAGGAGTGGGCTTGGTACCGGTTTGTTGCTCTCCCCCTTTGACAAGTGCGCTGCTCATTACATCAAGATCTGAACTCGCCGATTCGGGATGGTCCGCTGTGGGAGGACAAACACAATCCGCATACGTACGAGGCGGTTTCCACCGAGACAACGATACGAATGGCGGCCACAGCGTAATGACTCCTCTGTTCATGCCCGTGAAACGAATCTACTGAGTCTACAGAACCCTGGTGGCTCCTCCTCTGGCTCTGCTGTTTCCGTCGCCGCCGGATTGTCTCCCTTTGCAATCGGTACTGAAACAATGGGCTCGCTCATCATGCCCAGCGACAGATCCGGCTTGTATACCATCAAACCTACCATCAAACTCATTCCTCAAGATGGCATCATCCCCATCACACACGAGGCAGATTCTGCTGGGCCGATGACCAAATCCGTTCTGGACCTGGCCAATCTTCTTGATGTATCGTGGATCCGAGCCTCACAGTTGTGCCAAGGGGTGGATACAAGAGTGCCGTGATCGGATCTTGGGGGGACATCCGCATCGGAGTTGTGGAAACTGAGAAATGGCTGTTTCCGACCAAGATTGTCAAATACAACAAAGAGGCCACCGATCAGATGGTACGTTTTCGCTCTTACTGATACTAATAAGGTACAGTGCTTACGACTGGCTAGCTCCGAGACTGGAATGCCGCTGTCGAGAAGCTGGAGACAGTGGTTAAGGTGGTGAAGCCTGTGACCCTTGCGTCAATTGAGGAGTCTACGGAGGATGGTAAAAAGGATGGTTGGAGTGCTTTCGGTATGGCCGCATCACAAACCCATGGGATATTTGTTAACTGCTGTGCAGACACCACTTTCAAGCAACTCCTAGAAGACTATCTGGCGAGCTTCGATGATTGCAAGATCCATACACTCGAAGACCTCATCGAGTTCAACAAGGATCATGCGGAACAAGAACTCCCTCCCAGTGTGTTACCCGTTTGTATTCTGCATGCATTTTACATAACTAAACCTTATTTCAGGCGCGAATAATCAAGCTGGTCTCATCAGAGCCTCCCGCGCAACCATGGAGCCGGAGCAGTACCGTGAACTGGTTGCGTTCGCTCGCGACCGCTGCGGTCCAAAAGGAATTGACAAAGCTCTCGATGAAAACGAAGTCGACGTTATCCTTGGCCCTGGCGACGGACCGCTGTTCGTCATTGCCGGCACAGCAGGTTAGTTGAAGATACGATAGACAGATTGTTTGGAAACTTGTTGACTTATGAATTTCCTATAGGCTATCCAGTCGCATCATTACCCTTGGGCCATCTAGACTTCAACGGCAGAGCATTCGGCATGCAGGTCACGGCTCGGGCACACCAGGAAGCCCTCCTCATCCAAGTTCAAAATGCATGGGAGGCTTTGTTTCCTCCCCGCCAGCCACCACCCTTGGATGAAATTGTTTCGTCTTTCGCTCCCAAGATGTAAGGAGACCTGAGATTGCAAGAGCCCCCGGATATCCTTTTATTGTCGGCTCAAACATCTTTGTCTCCGAACCCGAGTGAAGGCCGAGCCAGGATGTTTGGTCGATTTCCACCGGTCGCCTACCAACTCGGTGTTTCAATTCTTTTTCTGTGTATGACTACAAAAGCTTTTTAGCCTTTTTCCTCTGAAACCTTGGATCCTATGACGCCACGAAGCAGTCTGACTTTTTCTTCCCCACAGCAACAGTCCCCGACAACAGGTGGTTGAGTTGAGTTATCTCGAGAGGGAGGCGTCAGACAGTTATTTATGCATTTTCGGCGAGGGTTTTTTGGTCATGCTGAACAGTCTAGCTTTTCAGCCAAAAGCTTCTTCCTAGGCAGCTGTGAGGGTGTTAACTATAACCCCTATTATGTGGAAGTATGTGTTTTTTATCAATGTGCAGGGCTCGAAGCCTATTCCGCCCACCAAAGTAAAACAACAAGTACTAACAGCAAAAGTATATCGTTCCGCAGACGATCAATACGGGGATCTCTGAGATGAGCTGCCCGAAGATAAAAGCAAACCAATGGTATGCCTTGGACTTCTTCTCTCGAGTTTCAAAGATATCTCTGTTTCGAATGAAGAGAGTCTGGAGTTGGTGGTAGCACCAGGTGCTACGAACACGAGATTGAAGACTGACATAAGGCGTAGTTGAAGATCAAACGACCCGTTACCGATCACCCAGAATGTGAAGCCGCCGAACAATGAATTCAAGATATGCAGACCAAGCTTGTTCCAGGTGTAGTCCGGGTTGCGCCATAGCGCTACAAGCTGACGTTGGATGACGAGCAGAGATTGGTAACTCAGAGGGTTGCAAAGTCGTTGGTCTCTGTGGATAAAGAGCTCTCCCCATCGGCGGGCGCCGACTTCTCTGAGGTCTGGGACTCTAGTTCCTCCAGCTCTATAAGAGCCTGTTTCTTCTCCTTTGAATCGTTCCAGATCTGAGGCCAGTCGATATCGGTACCGAAACGCCCTTGAACAAAATCCACAATGTACTCGGCTGGGTTGACATCATTGATGAGAGGAGCTCCGTTGTCCATGAAGTACTTGAGTACAATGGCAGAGTTCTTCCCAGTTGGGCCAAAGGATGTGGTTCGACCACCCTTGGCAAGGAGAATGAGAACATCAAAAGCTTCGAAGAGGGCCGCTGAAGGTTGATGGATAGTGCAGATGATGGTTTGGCCCGCCATGGCAAGCTTGCGCATGAAGCGACAAATCTCAAAAGCGGACTGCCCGTCAAAACCAGACGTAGGCTCATCCAAAAATAGCAACGATAGCTCTGCGACAAGTTCAACAGCAAGAGTCAGTCTCTTACGTTGCTTGATCGAAAGGTCCTTTCCTGGGGTTCCGATAAGAGCATGCTTGAGAGGCGTGAGCTCTAGTAGTTCCATGATTTGGTCAACATAAGTTGCCTTGTCGGCATCAGGAACGCTGTAAGGTTGGCGTAGACGCACTGAGAAGATCAGCGCCTCAAACACTGTGGCGGTAGGGTCATGTACATCATTCTGCTCGCAGTATCCAGTTGTGCGCTGGAATGTAACACCTGGCGGTTTTCCATTTACCATTGCTGTCCTCAAGGCGACCACTGTCTTTGCGCTGAGCTAGAACATCCATGAGAGTGGTTTTACCGGCACCCGAAGATCCCATCAATGCGACAAGTTGGCCAGGCTTGACAAACCCAGACACATTCTGCAGCAACTGCTTTTCGTGGCCCTCGTGATGAACGAAGTAGTTGATATTATTGAAAGTGAAAGTCGTCGCTGAGATTGTGTCGTGATCACCTTGCTCTGGTAAGCCTTGCTTTTCTGTTCGCTTGGGGTCGTCTTTCTTGGCGAGCTCTTTTTCCTGGCCTCGACGACGATACAGAACCATGGAACCTTCGTCGGATGCGAGGTTCACCTCGACGCTAATTGCTGCTGTGATCGAAAAGAAAATCCAGAAGGTGATGATGATGCCGACATTTCTCCAAATATCCGAGGGCGAGATATCGTATTGAAGGCGCAAGAACTCAACAGTGTCGACCATATCTCCGTTGGAACCAACGACAGTGCAACTCCGGAAGCGGTCATCGTTATAAGACGGGCCAAAGTGATTGCACCATGAAGCGATTGTGCGGAAGATAGACGTGAAATAGAGCGTGGTGACAAGATAGATGAACCAGTTTGTAAAGAAATTTCCAGCATCGTGTTGATAACCAACCATGAAGTAATACACAATTGAACAAACTGAACATGAGGATAATGTAAGGAATGTCGGTCAAAACACAAGCGAGTGCATGGGCACCAGGTCGATTGAAAGCCGGACGCTTTCGGCGGGTGAGAATTTCTCGTCAGTGGAAAGATGCTGCCGTCTCAGCCATCTTATTAAGACCCCACAGTAGGATGGGATAAAACAAAGCTCCAGGCTTTCTGAACACCGATGTGCTGTCCTGGGGGAGGTGGTACATTAGACAGTATACATAATCCACGTCATGTTGAAAGTATACCGCCTCAGACCAAAGCAAGCTTTTTAGTGATACTCGCGATTGGCGTCCTTTCAACGCCGCAGACAGACATCGCCGAGACCCTCTTCACTGAAGCTAAATGAGAAGCTGTCATCTTAGCTGATGCGGTGACTTTGAAGACACTTCGGCTCTCCCTCCTATTCGCAGATTACCAGGTCAATATGGGCTGCCCTAACTCTACCTACCTGTATCTCGGCATAGCCTGTAGAAAAGCATTTGCCCTGGGTTTCAACATCGGGGCCCTATCTACCAATTTGGATGGTCTCACATTGCAAAAGCAGGAATCCACAATTTGGTCTCTATACTTCCATGAAACGTAAGTTGTCGTACTATCAACGCAGACTATCACCACTAACCTTCAACCTTTTCAAGCACCAAGCCTTAGCCCTAGGGCGTCGAAGCAGTTTGAGACTAGCGGACATCGAATGTCCATTCCCGACTGAGACGCAACCCATGTTCAGGCTTTGCCGTATGGCTAGAATCATGGAAGACGCAGCAGGGTCCATATATGGCAAAAAGACCGATTCATTGCGGCAGCTCTATATAGTAGCCGAGCAGTTATACGATCGTTTACGTCAGTTCGCCGAGGAATTTCGTATTGCTACTGCTTATTCAAGTAGAGCACAAGCTTGTATTGGAACCCACGAGTACATAACATTGCATCACGGTTTGTGCAGACACTCCGTATTGTTTCCTCTTGATAGACTAATAAGGCTTGCAGTGTATTGTCATGTCATAAGCTTGATATCTCGACCTTTCTAGTCGCTAGCCATGTACTGCAGGTTAACGGCGGTACAGGGGATATCAAAGACATGTGGCTCCGACTGGCTTGTAGGTACGCTGTTGACGCCGCACAAGACTCTATAGAGTTCTCTGCGAATACCCAAATCAATGATCACATAACCGGAATAAGCACATACCCCTCCCCTATTAAAATTTATTTCTAAGTTTGTTATTTGCAGAGTTCCCGGCATTACGGATTCTTCATCGAATGTTGCGCGGCAGTTCTTCTCTACGATATTCTCTGCCACCCAACGAAGTACTCTTTCAATATGGAATACATCAACAAATCCATGCAGGTTTTATCTGGTATGGTGCCGGATGAACCTGTTATCTCGTCTTTGAATTCCGTTCATCGCGTGCTAGAAACAATCCAAAGATCGATTTCAGGACAAATACCTAGCTTGCGGCAAAGACGGTGAGCAGTACGGTAGCCTCCCCCAATCAGCACTCACGTATCCAATTCCCATCATTGGATGAAACTCAGAATGATCGAGCATGAACGAGTGTTTCTTCTTACAGGAGATGGGAAGCAGGACGGGCAAGATCCTCTCATAACAGGAGTGCCGAATACGCTGATGGATCAAGACTGGACGGACCCGAATCACTTCAACCTCAATGTTATGACAACAAATCTTTTTAATTTCTTCCCGCGAGATATGTCAACACCACCATGGCCAGATAGTTAATTACATATTATAATGCCCTATATACGTTATTATGTATCCCACTGGGCTGACGGGTCCTACAGCTACAGAGCTTAGGAATTGGCAATAGTCTTGTATGTTAAGCCTATCTCTTAATAACTATGAAGGTTGATCAACATGTTTCTTCATGTCCCTTGCATTCTTCTTGAGTAATAATTAATATATAAGGCTGACTGCTGGCTGTCAAATCTCAAGTATATTCCGCCTTGTTGCTGGCTGTGCAGATATCATGAACCCATAGCTCGCCAAGGCAGGCAGTGCTGCCGCTTAGATTAGATAGCAGCGCTTATCGAAGCGCTACTCAGTTGATTGGTCCTCAACCGGCTGGACCCGAACTTGCGACAAGAAACAAGGCAACTTGACTGGTTCGTTTATTTAGAACATGTTGAATTGTTTCATGGAGCGAGGAAGAGAATCCTCTTCCTGTAATTAAGGGACCTCGCCACATGATATCATATGCGCATGAAATTAAGCTTAACAAGATCACCTTATCCCTGAAAGTTTGAATTAGGAGACAAGCCTACAAATATCGCAATAAGTTTCCTCCCGTTACTAGTATCTGGTAAAAAGTCTAGACCCTTTTTAGTATCTTTGCTACAATCCGCGAGCAATTAAACACTGCCTTTATATCAAAGATAGCCTCCTTCTACCCTCCTCTCGCTCTTCTTAACAGGCATCTCAAGACCGACAACACTCTTTTCTCAGCATAAGCCATCGAGATCAGAACTATTGTTGTCTTCAAAATGACGGATTCGGCCCAAAAACTCGGAGAGAATAACACAATCGATACAGAACCTACGGCGAGAGAAAGCATGGAGATGACAGCTGCCTCTAACGCAAGAGATGAGGCCTTGCTGATGAGCGCTCAGGCGCAATGGGCTCATGAAGTCAATGAAAGCTCAAAAAAAGATGAAGCCTATTCAACAGGAGTTGGGATGTTAAGTTCAGGATTATGGATCGAATCTCTTATGGATGGGAGATTTTCAGGACCATATCAAGGGTGTTGTAGCTGCTTCTGTGACTCATGATATCTGTATTATGACTCCGAAGGGTCATTTGCTATTGAGATATGGGGCAAAAGCTACCCCTCGTGTCAAACTTTCACAGCTGCTTCTGGTGAACAGAGGATATTACTGGGAGAGGGAAGCAGAGATCAGGAGAATGTTTGGTGAGTCGGAAATTTTCGTAGGAGTTTATTTGGGGACGGACTGGCTGGATGATATACTGAGCATATTATGGGATCAGATGCAGAGCAGGTTGTTAGCGATACGAGTTTTGGAGGTTTCGATACTAGGATTGCTCCAAATACATAGTAAGCTACAGGAAATATCTATGATATCTGTAAGATATCTCCCTTGTAGCTATAATAACATCAAGGATATACCTTTTGTAATACATTATATAGCAAACTGATGGGTCAACACTAAATAAACCCAAACCACTTCAACCTTAATGTCATGAGAGCAGATCTACTTAATTTCTTCCTATTACATATATTAACATCAGCCAGGCCTAATAATCGATAGAATACTGTACAACTCATAGCATACTACTAAGTGCCCAAACTATATCCGTTGTTAGAACGGTTTTTTACTTGGCTCGACACACCCTGCCA
>JABCJY010000196.1:0-43010 GCA_013184415.1 Fusarium concolor
CACTCGCTTATCATACACGTTATTCCTTAACATATATTAGCCCCATAAGCCTTACGCTGCCTGAAGAGATGGGCGAGAATAGGGGGTTATGAGGTTAATTATTAATGCCAAACCCGCTGAGAACGCTGGAAAATGATCGTCCGGAATGGAGCCTTGCGCCCATTTCAGTACATCATCTCTGTATTACTGCACGAATCATGGCGTAGTATCCGTAAAGAGTAGCAAATCGTTAGTATCGGGCTTGGATCCTTGTGTCTGGTATGCGATGTGTCTCTGATGCTTACGTAGACAGGACATCCGCCCATTTCCGTTTAGGCATTGGTTGATGGGAGGTGTAGGTGGTTCATGTAAACTTCTGTGCACCACGATGATGTTGAAGGATTTGGGTTGAGACGCTGAAGGAGATTATCATCCTATGATAGGTATTGTTTCGGCATCCGAGCCTGACAGGTCTATTATAGTGCTTCTTTTAGATGATGACGCCTGAATACGACAATGGGTCATTTGCGAGCCGGTCTCAGGCGTCCAATCCGAGGCTGACGCAGCACAGCCCAGCCCGGCGCGTTCCATTGAATCCATTCTTTGCTTCTGAAGGGTTGGATCAGAAGCGATGGATCATATGGATCCGTCCATCTTTTTGGCCCGAGCAATCCTTGGGTTGATAAAAAAGAACTTCACGTCAAGAACTAAGTCCTGTATGCTTGACCCAGGCTTCGCGATCAGAAATTCAAATTTCATGCTAGCAAAGCCGAAAAATGGAAACTAAAGTATTTCTGCATTCTTGCAATTTTCCCACGCGATCATGTGCCATCTGGTTGCTTCAAGTCGTAGAAATATTATTTGAGTGACCTATTTTACTCGTGATTTTTGGCAGCCCCTGGGGAGTCCTGTCACTGGAAATTTGGACCTGCAGATGGTAGGCTCAGGAGAGGAGACCCCTAACAAGGGTCCTTTCCTGTTGACGAAACAAGGAGCAAAGGGCGCTTTCGTTCCTGAGCGGCGCTGAACTAAAGCTTTAGGACAGGGGGACAATCGGTCTTCACTTGTTACTCGCATGTACCCAAGTTCAATGCAATGGTAAAGCCAAGACCCAAGATCGCAGTATTATCCATTGGGCAGGAGGGACAGTTAGTAAGATGTACTTCGTAACACCGTAAGAAACAAAGTATTCGGCCGAGGTCACATGTTTCGTGTTCATGAAGACCCTCATACGGAGGTAACATAGACGCGAGAAATCACCATCTTCAAACTTGATCGAGTTGAACTTGGGTCAGGTTGAATCATGAAACGTCGATAGAGTGCGAATCTCGACTAAGTGGAACTGTGATCCGTCACCGTTTTAGTAAGCCATGCCATTTACCACGGCGACGCCGCGCCGCATCATGATTCTCCAGTGGCCTCGTCTCTCTCCGTGAAAGTGGCCGTCCCCGTGTGTTTGTAAGCCCCATTCGTTGATTACAGTGACCAACTGAGGCGAGTGTTGTTTCTTTGTCAGGTCGTGACGACGGAGAAAAAAAACGTGGCGTTTTTTTCGCTGGTTAGTTAAGTCCGTGAACCCGACAATGCGGAGGTAAAATCTGGACATAAGGGATCTACGGAGGCTGACAAGAAGTTCTACAGCATTTGCATCCGAGAGAGGAAGGCGTTTTTTAAGCCCTAGGCATCAAAATAGCCAAGATAGATCCTTGGATATGTACACGACAAAAGGAAACCAAGAGCCACGACAAAGGAGTGGGAAACAAAAAAGAAACCCCTAACTTTCGAATCTGTTTAATCACTCGATGAGGGGCGGATATTCATTGAAGTAACGTGGGGCTTTCATGGCTTTGCTGGATTTCTCTGGATAAGGCAGGCATGTGAAGATCTGGCCGAAGCTTGTTCTTCGGTTGTACACGAGGCTGCTACAGCGTCTCTTAACCAGGTACAACCCTCCTCACAATTGACAAGTCAGCCAGCGAGGATCTTCTTAGACTCCTGTCTGTAAAGCTTGTGGGACTTAGTCATGCCAACATCTGTTAATGAATACCTAAAGTTGAAGATAAATATATGTCAGATTTGAGTATTTCTTATCATATTATTCGCAAAGGCATGCTCCACAAGCTTTACGGCAGAGTCTACAGCGACACGGATAAATGTAGCATTAAATAACCTCGCAAAGGGAGTGAACGGCCCAATCTAAATTACAACGTAGGATATTGGATCTTGATGCCGCCACGACAAAACCGATAGAGATCATCATCACGCAAGGTTGTGAGAATAAAAGAGTGGAGGAACCCGTCTTGAAACAATTGTCGACTGCTGCGAGGCTTGAGCTGTTCTGTTCTCATTGCGTATCCCTGATCCTCGTCAGGAGATTTGGGCAGACACCGCTCACATTTATGTACATAAAAGTACAATGTCGACAAGAAAAGCCCGCCAACCGTAGCGACCGCAGTAGGTAACGGTCGATTGTCAAGGGTCGTCAACGCGGTGAGAAGACTCAATAATCAATCAAACCCAAGGGTGGTACTGAAAGAAACCCGCCCTTCTGATGGCCTACGTACATACAATACACTTTAGGAGGCAGGACATGATCTCTGACTCTTACGGACTAGTCGTGATGTCCGCAGCGAATAGAAGCTTATCTGGTTCTCAATGTGCACGCTACCGACATCTTTGGTTGCAATGACAAAGGCCCGGCCGGGAGGGATGGATGAAATGTCCGTAAGCGGAGCGTATTCACGGAGGTGACGGACCCGGAGCCTCCATGAACATGTTTTCAACGACAAAGGCTCCAAAGGCTCCAAAAAACCACATCGATTCAATCTTGCCAAAGAACAAGCACCGGGTAATTATTCAGGGACACCCATCGACTTGATAAACCCTTGGCAAATACTTGGGAGCGAGCTACTCGCTATTATGGGTTTCCCCCTTGGCAAGGGGCAGGCTGGTGCTTCAAGGGGGCAGCAAATGCCAGCTGGAGGCGTATGCAGAATAGAGCACTGGATGTTGCTAACAAAGCTCGCAAGGGGCCAAGTAAATGCTTGGCGCTAGGAAAGAAGACTTGCCAGATGTTGTAAAATATATTGGAGGTGTCTTGTGCGCGTCGTTGACAAGAGACGATTACAGACCAGTCTGCGTTTTGTTGTTGGTACCTTAGCTGCTTAGCAGTTACTGTAGTGTTTAGTAGGTAGGTAAAATAGAGATCCCTGGCTGACAAGGCCCATTGAAGTTTCCGTCCCTTCCAAATGGATGTAGCGTCGGGGATATGTAGCGGCCGACTATGCCGCGAGATGCTCGCCCGAGGGAACCGCTCGTGTTCCCAGGGCTGAGATATGACCGACGCTATTCACATTAGACGACGAGATGATGGTTCTTACTGAGAACAGCGGATGAAAAGCCCGACGTCTTCAGTTAGAACTTAGAACCTTACCGTGGCGCCGGCGTTAGTGGACGCGGCAGGCCGCTGGGAGGCGGGATATGGGATTTGACCGTTACCGCTGAGGACTATCTTGACGGGAGCCAGGGTATGATGCCAGTAAGTACCGTGCTAAGCCTGGAGCCCGATGAGTACAGCAAGTAGGCAGGTCATGATGCGATTTCTTATTATCATGGATGAACAATGGCATTGGATGGCAAGAATAACAACATGACAACACCGCCTTGCCGGGGCTGAATAGTAGAGAAAGTTAGTAAGGTAAGCATACAAGCTTAACTAGGCAATGCGAGACAGCGCATCGCATTGGATCGTGAGCAATGAGCATGCAAGCATCCATCTTGTATGCAGCAGCATTTGGGTACTTAGGGGTACATTCCGGGCTGATGAGAGAGTGCGTCGGATGGGCCGGGATCAAGACTCCCCACGCACGCCCACCCACCAGAAGCCTGTGCCCCACGCCCCTGGCACTCACTCTCCACTGCCCATTTCCCTTCAACAGCGCTCGCCAGCGAGTCCCAGCGGTTGTCTCGAGCGGGTACCTCCCAGAAATGGTTATACAAGAGTGCTAGAGTCTCAGGCTTGTTGGCGGCCACTCACTTTAACTGGCGGACGGGACGGGCTCCAAAGTCCACCGTAGCTTTTTTCCCTTGCCGCCCCGTTCTTTCCATTGCTTTGCTTACACAATTCCCCTTGTACCGTACTTCCAGCCCGTCCAGTCTTCTCACCATCTCGTCACCATCAACACCTTACCTTACTCTCCACGGTTCCCTTTCTTGCACCGTTTCATCGACCTTCAGGCGGCCCTGGCGACGCCGTTTTAACTCGAACATTCCACGTCGTCGTCGCCAATAATTATTTCTTGACGAGCAGCTGGTGTTGCTTCAATTGCACCTGCTCCATTCACTTCGATCGTATACGCTTAATCAGACGCTTCTCGCCTCTCTCGACTTCGATCCGTTCAGCTTCAGTTCCCCCAATCTGGCTGGCATCGAGGGGCCGATCGGGCGCTTGCCCGCGACTTCATCATGACCACAACAACAACCTCTGACGGTCATCTTGATCCTCAGGCCCTTAGTGCTACTCAAAGATCGCGATGGGCGACCCAAAGAAAAAGTGTCAATAGCAATAATAATAAACGTAGCTCTCTGCTCGAACGTTTAGGACACAAGAAGACCGGCTCAAACGAGAAGAATCCTCCTTCCGACGGATCCGACCCTCACGGTGACGATGGCCAACCGCCGCAACCGAATCCTGAAGACCAGAATGGTGGTGAGGAGGATGAGGACCACGAGAACCGGACTTTGTTCTTCAACCAACCACTGCCGAACGATCTTCTAGATGAAAATGGCCACCCAACCCAAACATTCACGCGAAATAAGATCCGAACAGCCAAATACACGCCCATATCGTTCGTTCCTAAAAACCTGTGGTTTCAATTCCATAATGTTGCCAATATCTTTTTCTTGTTTTTGGTTATCCTGGTCGTAAGTTGACCACCCCAAATAACTTGTGAACAACCTTTGACTTTGATATAGATCTTTCCAATCTTTGGAGGTGTTAATCCAGGTTTGAATGCTGTCCCGTTGATTTTCATTATTACAGTTACTGCTATCAAGGATGCTATTGAAGATTACCGACGAACTATTCTCGATATCGAACTCAACAACGCTCCAGTTCACCGACTGCGAAACTGGAACAATGTCAATGTCATGGAGGGCGATGTTTCTCTCTGGCGTCAATTCAAGAAGGCCAACTCTAAGTTTTTCGGTTCCATCTGGCGAGCAACTCAATCTCTATGGTCCAAGAAGGCGAAGGAAGAGAGAGCGAAGCGTAAAATGGCCTCGTCGGAAGAGGATGCTCCTCGCCCTTCAGTTGAGACACATCGAACTAGGCAGTCTATGCGCCAGTCTATTGCATCGCCTTTTACCGGCCGCGAATCCTTCATGTCCGCCCGAGAGGATATTCAAATGACCCCTGTTCCATCACCTTCGCCTCAGGCTACACCACATGCCCATTTTGAGATGCCTGATCAGGAAGGCGCCAAGCGCGCAGCCGCTCTCTCACAAATGAAGTCAGATTTTATCAACTATAGCCATCCTGCGTCTGGTGCTCGATTTCAAAAGGATACCTGGAAAAGTCTCGTCGTCGGCGATTTTGTTCGTATCTACAATGATGAAGAACTGCCCGCTGATGTGATTATCTTATCCACCTCCGATGCCGATGGAGCTTGCTATGTCGAAACGAAGAACCTGGACGGCGAAACCAACCTCAAAGTTAGGCAAGCTGTGCGCTGTGGTCGATCCCTTAAACATGCTCGAGACTGCGAACGCGCCGAATTTATGATTGAGAGTGAGGGCCCTCAGCCAAACCTCTACAAGTACAACGGTGCCATCAAGTGGAAGCAACCTGTGCCTGGATACCTGGACGACGAGCCTGAGGACATGACAGAACCCATTACCATCGACAATCTTCTCCTACGTGGGTGCAATTTGCGAAACACTGAGTGGATTCTTGGTGTTGTTATCTATACCGGACATGACACCAAGATCATGCAGAACGCGGGTATCACTCCTAGCAAGCGTGCTCGTATTGCTCGTGAGATGAACTTCAACGTTGTTTGCAACTTTGGTATATTGCTCATCATGTGTTTGCTCGCTGCCATTATCAACGGTGTTGCCTGGGCCAAGACCGATGCGTCCCTTCACTACTTCGACTTTGGATCCATTGGCGGTAAGCCCGCTATGAGCGGTTTCATCACCTTCTGGGCCGCCATCATTCTATTCCAGAACTTGGTTCCCATTTCGCTCTACATCACCCTGGAAATCGTCCGAACCTTGCAGGCCATCTTCATTTACAGCGATGTCGAGATGTACTACGAGCCTATCGATCAACCATGTATTCCCAAGTCATGGAATATTTCGGACGACGTGGGCCAGATTGAATATATTTTCTCTGACAAGACTGGCACACTTACACAGAACGTCATGGAATTCAAGAAAGCGACCATCAATGGACAGCCTTATGGCGAAGCTTACACAGAAGCTCAGGCTGGAATGCAGAAGCGCCTTGGTATTGATGTTGAGAAGGAAGCCGAGAGGGTTCGTGCCGAGATTGCTGATGCTAAGGTTCGTGCTTTGGCTGGCCTCCGTAGGATTCACGACAACCCGTATCTTCACGATGACGCCTTGACTTTCATTGCCCCCGACTTTGTTTCCGACCTCGCTGGCGAATCAGGCCCCGAGCAACAGGCAGCCAACGACTACTTTATGCTCGCCCTGGCCCTTTGCCATACAGTGATGGCCGAGAAGGTTGATGGTGATAAGCCAAAGATGATCTTCAAGGCGCAATCTCCTGATGAAGAGGCTTTGGTGGCCACTGCTCGTGATATGGGCTTCACTGTTCTTGGAAGCTCTGGTGAAGGAATCAATGTGAACGTTATGGGCGAAGACCGACATTACCAAATTCTCAACACCATTGAATTCAACTCGAGTCGAAAGCGTATGAGTTCAATTGTTCGTATGCCAGATGGTCGCATTGTTCTCTTCTGCAAGGGCGCCGATAGTATCATTTACTCCCGTCTCAAGCGAGGAGAGCAGAAGGAGCTCAGAAAGACTACTGCCGAGCATCTGGAGATGTTTGCCCGTGAGGGCCTTCGAACACTTTGTATCGCCCACAAGGAAGTCTCTGAGCAGGAGTACCGAGTCTGGAAGAAGGAACACGATGCAGCAGCTTCTGCTCTCGAAGAGCGGGAGGAGAAGTTGGAATCCGTGGCTGAGCTGATTGAACAAGACCTCTACCTCATTGGTGGTACTGCTATCGAGGATCGTTTGCAAGATGGTGTTCCTGACACAATTGCTCTCTTGGGTAATGCTGGTATCAAACTTTGGGTTCTCACTGGTGACAAAGTCGAGACTGCTATCAACATCGGCTTCTCATGCAACCTCCTCAACAACGACATGGAGCTAATTCACCTGAAGGTCGAGGAGGATGAGTCTGGCGAGGTTACCGACGAAGCTTTCTTTGAGATGGCTGAAAAACTACTTGACGACAATCTTCAGACTTTCGGAATTACTGGCAGCGATCATGATCTCGAACTTGCTAAGAAAAACCATGAACCACCCGCTCCAACACACGGACTTGTCATTGATGGTTTCACACTCCGATGGGTTCTTAACGACCGCCTGAAGCAAAAGTTCCTTCTGCTCTGCAAACAGTGCAAGTCAGTTCTTTGCTGCCGAGTCAGCCCCGCCCAGAAGGCTGCTGTTGTGGCTATGGTCAAGAATGGTCTCGATGTCATGACGCTCTCTATCGGTGACGGCGCCAACGATGTTGCTATGATTCAGGAAGCCGATGTTGGTGTCGGTATCGCTGGTGTCGAGGGTCGTCAGGCTGCCATGTCTTCTGATTATGCTATCGCTCAATTCCGATTCCTCCAGAGACTGGTACTCGTCCACGGTCGATGGTCTTATCGTCGTTTGGCAGAAAGTATCAGCAACTTTTTCTACAAGAACATGGTCTGGACCTTCTCCATTTTCTGGTACGAGATCTACTGCGATATGGATATGACCTATCTCTTCGACTACACCTACATTCTCATGTTCAACCTGTTCTTCACTTCAGTACCTGTCGCTATTATGGGTGTACTGGATCAAGATGTGTCTGATAAGGTGTCCTTGGCTGTTCCTCAGCTCTACCGACGAGGTATTGAGCGACTGGAGTGGACTCAGCTCAAATTCTGGTAAGTAAATTGTCATTGATTCTCTGTCTTGTATTAACTTCTTCAAAGGCTCTACATGGTCGATGGTGTTTACCAGTCCATCATGGTATTCTTCATCCCGTACCTTCTCTTCATGCCGGGTACCTTTTTGACTGGAAATGGCCTTGGTGTGGAGGACCGCCTTCGGTTTGGTGCATACATTGCTCACCCTGCTGTTATCACGATTAACATGTACATCTTGATCAACACCTACCGCTGGGACTGGCTGATGGTTCTCATTGTTGTCATCTCGGATGTTTTCATCTTCTTCTGGACTGGAATCTACACTTCCTTCACATCCTCGGCGTATTTCTACGGTACTGCCGCCCAAGTTTATGGAGAGGCAACTTTCTGGGCGTGTTTCTTCCTGGTACCTGTTATCTGCCTCTTCCCTCGATTTGCCATCAAGGCTCTTCAGAAGGTGTACTGGCCCTACGATGTCGATATCATTCGTGAACAGGAAAGGATGGGTAACTTTTCTCACCTCTATCAGGCAGAGGAGTCGAGTGATCCTCTCACCGCCGACACTAAGAGCGACAAGTCCAAGTCGTCCAAGAGCTCAAGGAAGTCAAAGAAGATGCCCAAGCATGTAGCTTATGGTAGTGTCGATGAGGATCTACGACCCATCTACCCTCCTTCGACAGCGACTCGAACCACGACATATAATCAACACAGCCAAAATGGTAGCGACTCCACTAATTATACGGCACATCGCGTATCGTTGGATGTACCCATGCAAGCCCGGCCGTCGATTGACCGAGCTCGACCATCCTACGACCGAATGCGGGCGTCCATGGACAGAGTCAGACCCAGTTTTGAGGCTAGCAACGACTTCACATCCGCAGCGAGGTTATCAAGGATCGAGTCGAGCCAATCGCAAGCAGGCCGATTCCGTCCTCGACTGAGGGGGCTTTCGTTAACTAAGAGTGCCAACATATAAAAGGCGGCTCTCGGAATCGCTGTACATTATGCCCACCCACGGCTGACGACACAGACCTGTGGTTCTGTTGCCGAATTTTGTTTCTCTCGACCTTTCTTTGCTTTTGATATCCTAGGCCTCATATCGGCCAGTGATGCACTTACGATCTGCATGAGCGATCTACGAGTTGCTTTCCGCGGTCTTTGTCTGTATGCTTATGCGCTTTAGCACGCAACGAAGGCAACGAGGTCGAATTGTTCTTTATTTTTATAATTCCTCCCAAGCTTCAACCAGGCTGGGGGGTTTACTTTACACACGCAGGGCGTTATAAAGGGGTTTTTGCTTTTTGTATGAACTGTTTTTTTTTCTCGGTGGTTTCGGTACTATCACTTTTAGTCAACTTTCCTCTCCCATGTTGTTTCACATTTTCTTTTTGCATCTTTAGAGCTGAAGAGCAGCAACCCATTCCCTGACGAAGATATATTTCATTTGCACTGTCGAAGAAAGGGGTGAAGAGTGAGATAAGAAAGCTTGACTGGCGTTGGGGGCAGAGAAGTCACAAATCAGAAAGAAAGAAAGAGTGGGAAACGAGAAGACGGCATCGAGTTGAGGAGGTGGTGTTGATGCTGTAAATAAGGAGAGGTTATATAATCAGGTTGTCCTTTGTTTTTGGAGACCAGAGACGAAAATCAATAAGACGATATGCAAATTCAACACCAGTGCTGAGAAACTATGGTGATGACTTATTTATATGGATAGGTACCTCCGTTACTCAGGTCCCTAAGGTATCTATCACTTACGTCCTTTTATGGTTCGAGGAGGCTCAAGGGCGAGTACGAATACGGCTTGGCGGTCAAGGCTTGGCAGGAACAATTGGATCTGCTCCGTAGCCTGAGTCCCTGAACGGTACGTACCTATCCACCTAAATTCAATGGCGCCCCAAGACCTCACTCACTCCCACTTTATTAACACCCACCTTAGACCATTTCCAATTGTCGCATGGTATAAAGGGGACGGTCGATTTCCGAGGTCAAGGAGCTTTCTTACGTTTCTTAGGACAAAATCAATTGACCATGTCGGAACCTGCAACGGAGAATCAAGAGCCATTGCTCCTTACCGCTTGGCGGATGTGCAATGAGTTTGCTGCAGAGCACAACGTCTCGTACGTTATCATTTCAAGCCATTGATCATGGCCAACAAGCTGATTCACTCTTCACAGACAAAACACCGTCTCTGCCATTGCAACTGTCGTTGCTGTTCTCGCTGCAACTCTCATTCTCCGCCTCACAAACGCCATCGCTACAGCCTCTGTCAGAGCAGCTACCGGTCGTCCTCGCAAGTATACGGTCCCCGCGCCCAAGGCCCCCGAGCCTCATACTACCGTCGACGTCCCCTCTGCCAAGGTCTCTGGCAGTTCGGCCGTTCAGTGTTACGCCCCGGCTACGGGCCAGTTTCTAGGACATATCAACCCTTCTACACCCGCAGCTATTGACCGAGCTGTTGCTGCCGCAGCGACTGCACAGAAGACATGGGCTGAGACTACTTTCGAAGAGCGTCGTGCCGTGCTGCGCTCGCTTCTGCAGCATGTACTGGATAACGCTGAGGACATTGTTAAGATTGCTTGTCTAGATAGTGGAAAGACCATGGTGGATGCTCAGCTGGGAGAGATCCTTGTTACGGCCGAGAAGCTCAAGTGGACGCTGTTACATGGCGAACAGGCACTGCGCCCCTCTCGCCGTCCTACCAACTTTCTCATGATGTACAAGCGCAACACAGTCCACTATGAACCCCTTGGGGTTGTTGCTGCTCTTGTCAGCTGGAACTATCCCTTCCACAACTTTATCGGTCCCGTCATCAGCGCACTCTTCTCCGGTAACGGTATTCTCGTCAAGGTTTCCGAGCAGACGGCTTGGTCTAGCCAGTACTTCACCAACATCGCTCGCGGTGCCCTTGTCGCTCATGGTTACGATCCTCAGCTTGTCCAAACTGTCGTGTGCTGGCCTCAAACCGCCGGACATCTTACGTCTCATCCTGGTATTAGCCATATCACCTTTATCGGTTCGCAGTCTGTTGCCCATCATGTTGCTGCTAGTGCTGCTAAGAGCCTAACTCCCGTTGTTGCCGAGCTCGGTGGAAAGGACCCTTTTATTGTCCTCGATTCAGCTTCTCGCGACCTCAAGCGCATCGCTGAGGTTATCCTTCGTGGAACCTTCCAAGCTGCTGGCCAAAACTGTATCGGTATCGAACGGGTCATCGCCCCTAGTGCTGTCCACGACAAACTTGTCGAGATGCTTGCTCCTCGTGTCAATGCTCTGCGTTTGGGTCCAGAGGCTGATGTCGGTGCCATGATATCTGACGCTTCCTTTGATCGCCTCGAAGAACTCATCGCCGAAGCTGTTTCTCAAGGTGCTCGTCTTCTCGCTGGCGGCAAACGCTACGCCCATCCTGAATACCCCACCGGTCACTATTTCCAGCCGACTTTCCTCGCCGACGTAACACCTGATATGCGCATCGCCCAGAATGAGTGTTTCGCCCCTGTTCTCACCCTCCTCCGCGCAAAGTCATCATCCCCTGATGATATACTCTCCATCGCTAACGCCCCTAACTTTGGTCTCGGTGCTTCCGTTCACGGTTCTGAGCGCGATCCCAATCTGCAGCCCATCGTCAGAGGCCTTCGCGCTGGCATGGTCGCCGTCAATGATTTTGCCGTCTACTACGCCGTTCAGCTGCCCTTCGGTGGTGTTGGTGGCTCTGGCTACGGCCGCTTCGCTGGTGAGGAAGGTCTTCGCGGACTCTGCAATGCAAAGGCAGTTTGTGAGGATCGCTTCGGCTGGCTGGGCATCCGCACTGGCATCCCTCCCCCGGTGCAGTATCCTATCAAGAGCCAGCCCGACAGCTGGAAGTTCACTCATGGTGTTGTAGAATTGGGCTATGGAGCGCCTATTAGGAAGCTCAAGGGCCTTGGCAAGATTCTCACAAACATGTAGATCAGGAGCCAATACCAAGAGATCTTGAAGATGTGGATGAAGGACTACAAGGCCTGGAATGTATGCATGGGCTTAGATCCAGATAATGCGTTACCATGACTGGGGTATAGCCCAGCACGGGTGAAGCATAGTACTCATGAGCTATGAGCAGAATTAAACAATTAATAGTGTAGATAATAATGCACGAACCCTTGGACAGCACATCATGAATCGCCAACCACCTTACTCACTTGACC
This sequence comes from Fusarium concolor, assembly GCA_013184415.1. Lineage (NCBI taxonomy): Eukaryota > Fungi > Ascomycota > Sordariomycetes > Hypocreales > Nectriaceae > Fusarium > Fusarium concolor. The sequence goes on from JABCJY010000196.1 coordinate 12,317, forward strand.
TTCTATGGAAACGAGAGATTTTTTTGATCTTTGGTACGACATGAATGGCGAGCCTAATTCGCACGTCTTCAACAAAGCCATATCAAGGCCAACTAAGATATCACGAAGCGGTCAAGCGGTAAAATAAATCACCTAGAACAATGGTACCATTCACCCTGTTCCTATATATTTCTAGGAGATCTCCTAGACCACTCAGATTCTTTCGGTCATCAATCCGATGATGCTTCTTTTTTTTTTTTTTTTTTTGCAGCCCACTCCATGCCGTACTGTCCCAAAAATCTCACTCATACGGACCAACAAGCTTCTTGTAGCTTGCACAACTGCACATTCGAGGATGCTCAGAATTACCAAGAGGCAACAGGGGGAGCAATATCACCAGCACCCCATCCATCGCCAGCAGCAGCGTTGCCACTGTCACCACCACCCCAAGTATCACTGCCATCAACGTTAACGCCGTCACCATTGCCCCACGCATCACCACCAGCGTCTCCAGCACCAGCATAGTCGTTGGGATCGAAGTCTGAATCGGCCTCGAACTTCAAGTTTGTTCGGGCCTCGCCCTCGGGGACGTACTGTTGGAGGAAATCAGGGATCTCCTGATTAGTCTCAAGGAGAGTTCTGGTCAGGACGCTGGCCAGAGGTTCATCCCGCTCGGAATAGAAGGATGTGGCAACTCCACGATGGCCGATACGACCAGTTCGACCTGGTCATGTCAGTAAAGAGAGCGAATAGAGGAAAAGACTATATCATACCAATACGATGGGTGTATTCTTCAATACCCCCGTACTCGACAGAAGGAAGATCATAATTGATCACGTGGAGCACGTTGTGTACGTCGATGCCACGGGCTGTCACTCCAGTGGCAATCAGGATGGGCGCATTTCCAGATCGGAAAGCGCGCATGGCCGCCTCGCGTTCCTGCTGGGTGCGATCACTGTGCATCGAAGTGACTGGCAACTGCATGTTGAACAAAAAGTCGTCCAGGTTGTCAGCAGCTTGGCGGCTGTTGACAAAAATGATGGTCCGGATACCATGCATCTCTTCAAGTAGGCCGACCAGGAGCTCACGCTTTTCGTGATTCTCAGCCCGAAGAACAATCTGCTTGATGTTTGCGGTGGTGCTTCCAGCACGGCCGACACGGAAGCGGACATGAGAAGCTGCAAGGTAGCTCTTGGCAAGGTCACGGGCGGCCTTGGGAAAGGTAGCCGAGAACAAGCTGAACTTCACGTTTCCCTCGTCCTGTTCTGCCACATAGTTAGTGCATGGTCTTTCGCGTTTGTTGCCGTTGTACTTACCGCCACCAGAAAGGATAGGGTTTAATTCTTCAGCCCAGTCATCGTTGAGAAGCTCATCTGCTTCGTCGATGACGATGTAGCGAAGACGCCGAAGTGTCAGATACCTGGGACGCTGGATGAAGTCCACCAAACGACCAGGGGTCCCAATAAGGACATCGCAGCCCCTGTTAAGCTGGAAGATCTGCTCGCGAGCAGGCACACCGCCATAAACGACACTGGGTCGCAGCATGGTGCGGTAGCAGAACTTACGAGCCTCATTGAAAATTTGGACTGCAAGCTCACGAGTGGGAACGACGATGAGAACAAGCGGCTCAGCGGTGACCTCGTCCTGACCCTCGCGGAAAGTCGCAGGGTTAGGGCGGAAAGCAGCGAGCTTCTTCGCCTTTCCCATTAATTTGCTCAAGATGGGAATCAGGTAGGCGGCAGTCTTGCCGGATCCTAGATGCCATGTTAGCAATATCTATTAACACAGCCAATGTACTCACCAGTCTGAGCGATGCCAATGACATCGTGTCCCTGCAGGATTGACGGGATTGTGAACTTTTGAATAGGGGTAGGGACATCGTATCCACAAAGCTCAATGTTTTCCAGCATCGCAGGGTGAATGCCAGCGTCCTTGAAGTTGCGGATCGGATCTATCTTGGTAGGTCCCTCCTGCTGAACTTCAATACTCTCGATGCTGTGACAAAGTTAGCTGGCGCCTGAGAGAGCAGGGCACGACAACTTGCCGAGAGAAATCGAGTCCCTTACGGTCATGGCGACTAGCGGGGTCACCGAACAGTTGGAGCTCAAATTCGGGGAGTTTGGGACCTATGTCCCCGTACTCATCTTGCCAGGCGTAGGTGCGGGCATTGCAATCCCATTCCTGAGCTTCGTTTCCAGAAGCCATAGACGTATAGTCAATGGCTTGGGGCTCAGTCCAGCGGCCCTGGGAAGCATCGTAGGTTTGGGACTCGGCCTTGGAGGCGAGGCCCTGAGGCTCATTTGTTTTGCCATTCACAGGCGGCTCGGTAGCAGGGAGCGCCTCGTTCATGGTGCCAGTGCCCCAAGTGTCCGACATGATGAGAAGGTCTGTGGTGTTTTGGTTAGACAAAGGCTTCTATGGTTATGGAATACAGAAAGAAGAGGGCGAAGAAAGGAACAGAGAAAGAAAGGCTTACCTGAAAATCGATGGTCTCAAGTTAAAGAAGCAGTTGATATTTGAGATCGAGGTTTGCAAGACGAAAGATAGACGCAACACTACGAAAGTGAACGTTGGTGATGTGCTTGCGTTTAGTTGAGGAATGCAAGGCAGTGAAGAGGGGAGAGAGAAGGGCGAAAGGGAGGAGGTGAAAGGAGATGAAATAAATAGAAGAGGGCAAAGGAGGCAACGGAAACTTACCAGGCAACGGCTTCGTGATAAAGCAATAGAGGCTGCAACTCAGTGATGCTCTTCCGACTCAATAGTTGAAGGTGCTTCTGTGTCTCTCGAGTGTTGAGACGAGGCAAGGCAAGGTGAGGTAAGGCAGAGTGAAAGGAAAAGATCAAGGTGATGATGTGAAGTGGGTGGAAATAAGAAAGGAATGGGGGAGAGAGGTTATTTATCTTTCTGCAAACGCGTTGTGATTCACGGGCAGATATAAAGGATTGAGCAGGCATACCCCAGGGGCACGAGGAAGTGCTTGTTTACAGCTCGAGGCAGGTGCCCGCGCCGGTTTGCAGTGACTTGCCGGCCTGCCGCCACTGCTACTGCCACTGCCACTGCAAGAAACACGCTACACCTGATGAAAGCTACAGGAAAAGGGCCTGCCAAAATGAAAAGTGATTCTCGAAAAACGAACACGGCGAAGGCTTGCTGTGCTTAGATGTAAGTGGGAGAAGGTGGAAATTTTGAGCTGTGGAGGCAATCAAGGACCCAAAGTTGACGAATTGAGGAAGCAAAGCGTTTATATTCATTGTGAATGCATGTTTATTGACCCAATGTGACCGGTCTCTAAAACACAAGAACACTAGATACCTAGATAGGTACTTTGTGTGCGTTATGTTGATATCATACAATACATTCGATAGTACTATCCAAACTTGCAATGCTGCTGGAGGAATTATCATGATAGCCAGTTTTAACATATGCCTGACTTTGAAGTAATGACAAAGAATTGCCTTCTCGGAAACAGGGAAATATCCTTGCATAAGTAATGTTTCTTTTGAGCCTGTTGTGATTTGGTGGCTTTGCTACAAACACTGGGCATTAAATGTTGTCCAAGCTGCCCACCATGGGAAGAAATCAGTTAAGTTTTCTTTTGATTATTCTTGTGATGTGTGCACCACAAGAGCTGCAAATTCTTTGTCTATTGCAAATCCAGCTCAACTCAAACTATTACCAATTCTTGAAGTCTATGTGTAAGACCGTGCACCGCGGAGACGTTTAGCTCAAACCAAACAATCGACTCATTGCGTGCAGTAAAACAGGTAAATATCATCATTAGATCTGCCAAAGCCTTTCACCAAAGGCTTAGGAGATCCTGGGTATCCATTGCTGTTGAGCTTTCATATTCGCCCATTCCATCTTGAAGCACCTTGTCAAGGCCAGCTGCCGCCCGACCAGTGGCACCGCCCTCCTTTTTTGCTTGGTCTGTACCTTTCAGCACCGCCTCCAGAAATCTTCGCTCAAAGACTCGTTGTCTCGCATCACGACTAGTGTACATCTCTCCCTCTTCATCTCGCCGAGAACCGTACAAGTTGAGATAGTCAAAAGCATTGGAGTCTCGTGAGATTCGATAGAGCTGATCCCATATTTCTGACTCATCTTCGGGAATCTCAGCTTCAGGTCGGAGACCAGCTTCTAAGAAACGTGATAGTGTAGTGATCTGGCGAGCGTATGTCGAGGCGTCTTTGGCACGCAGACCAGAACGTGAACCGGAGGACCACCCAGCTTTTGAAGTTGTTAATGCCCATCCCATCATGGCGCAGAAACTGTTTAGGGTCTTTACCCAACCACCGGGACACAGTATCAAGTCGTTCTCTGCAACATCCAATATCCATTCCATCACACCAAGCGAGTCGTTGCTGATGTCCGCCGAGAGATGGGTCATGCCTGCTCGAATGAACATGATTGCTTGTTCTACACTGTGCCTAACCTCCTCAGCGGGGAGCTCTCTAAAAAGCTTGAGAAGTTGACTTCGAACTGGTGTCGAGCTGTCAGAAATCAGAGGGAGCAACTTGACAAGAACCGCATGTGTTCCAACGGGGTTGACGGGAGGTTCTGAAGAAAGTTGTGAAGTTAGATAAGCCAATGCTTCCCGTCGTTGTTTATCGGACTTGGATGAAGAGGCGAGTGAGAGATTGTGTTTAAATTGTTGGACGACATCGGGGGCAACTGTTGAGAGTGACTGATGTCCCATCACAATAGCTATGCCTGTTAGTAAACTTCAGATGACAATACAAGAGTCTCTTCACCCTTTGATTTGAAACTTGTATCTGTGAAATTGGAAGCTTTTGGCTTATCCTTTCCCACCTTGAACTTCGGTTTCTAAAACATGTTGTGAGTTGATATCCCAGTCTGAGGTAGCGGTTCAGACCGTACTTGGAAGTCCTTCTGCTTCTCGCGCTTCTTCTTGTTGCTGGAACCCATGGTATCGGCTTATTTCAAAAGGAAATATGGAAAATGAAGTGGCAGGAAAGTCAGATTGTTGGACAATGTCAATACTGAGATGTTCTTTGCACACTGAGATTTGGATTCTTTCATCTTCAACTGATAAGATCTACTTTCCTTGTTGGGTTTCTAAAATTTTGGCGGTGTCGGATGGCAGAACCTTTGTTGCCCCGCGGTGCCACACTTAAGCTCCAACCACGTCAGGTCAATGCTGTTATTGCGATAGCTACCAACTATACTAGAGCATCACCATACGACGTTTTCAGAATGGCCGACCCGTCACTAGTATGCCGTTGCAATCTTTTTGAAGACAATACGCCTGGCTAACAAAAGAATAGGCAAACGGCCACGACGCCCTTGAGGAGAAGCTCGGTCGATTGTCAAAGAAGCCGGGTGTCAAAGCTAGTATTGTCCTTGATCGAGCCACAGGCGCCATCCTCAAAACCAGCGGTCAAGTCGACGCTCTTCAGACCTCCAAGACACGAACCACATCAACTGCAACATCATTTTCAAATGACACTCCGGCGCTAGAGGAGAGCGAAACAAAAGGAGTCGAGCAATTCGCAGCGATTGTCTGGAACTACGTGAATAGCTCCGGAAGCTTGGTCCAAGAGTTGGATGGAGAAGTGAGGATCATCTCCTGCAATTACGAAAGGTTCAGTGCTAACACTCAGTAGGATGAGCTGAAGCTTCTACGGTTACGAACAAGAAAGCAAGAGCTGGTCATTGTACCCGACCCCAAGTATTTGCTTGTGGTTGTACATGACACACCTCCAGCTTGAGGTACGAAACATGCTTATTTAAGTCTTACCAATGCCTCAGTGACCCAGGTCGCCCACTTGCCGGCCTCTGTTGAAGGATTGGGGTAGCCCGTTTCCTTGATTCAAGGAAGATGTTCTGTTTCATCGATTGTCCATCTAGGAGCGAGACGGGCCGTAGGTTGGACAATATGCAAGGATAATTGCTGGTGTCGCATTCGGAGTTGTCTTGAGTAAGGCAAAAGATCGTGGACGAAATTTCGATTGATACACACATATAGGTTGGGGAAAGTGGAGACATCCGTCCCTCAAAGAAGCATACCTACATGAGCGAGTTGGGCTGGAGTTTACGCTGTCGCGGCAATCCCGCTACTCGTTTTCCTTTCCTTTGCATCCCGTCATTTCGGGAGTTATCACGGTGTCCGCGCTATCCCGTTATGCCCGGCATGAACATTGAGAACGGTGAAGGTTAAGAAATCCGCCGCTGCAAGTAGCCGCGTGTTTCCAAGGTTTAATGGGCCGAACAATTACAACTGGGTTGTGCCCCTTGTTTCACAGGGGCCACATTCACAAGAAAATGGTAGTGGTCGGAGTGGAAACGCTAAGGAGCCGTTGGAAAAGAGTACGGAAAGGCCTCATGGTGGTCATGGCAATTGAGGATCACAAATAGATATCGGCAACCCGCACAATTGAGCAGCAATTCCGGTCCAAACTCGTAACGGACAAAGTTGCGAATGTGAGCTGCTTTGCCTGGTCAGTAACAAATAACAAACAAGGTTCATGATGAGGCAGCCGGCAGCCTTTGGAAACCGGAACGCACGTACAAACGCATGGTCCTTGGTTATCTCTTTAGATAGCATAACTGTGAAGAGCATGATAGGTACTACTTGGACCTTAACCCAATTTTGCCCACAACTTTGTGTATTCCTTAACAGACAGTGGCCCCTCGAAAACGCTCTAACATCTAGGGTTACTTTGGGTTGAAAGAAGGTTGTAGGAGCTGCAGGGCTGATACAGGGCAAAAGGCAAAAACGTCAAGAATCGATCAAATGTCTGATCTCCTAGCTTTCAGACAATCGAGGTAATGTAAGCGGCCGAGCGCAATACCGATCTTGAATTCCGATTAATGATATTCGTGCTATTTTCGGAAAGATATGATCCCGAAACGAGCGAGGGTCTCCAACTTCCCATCTTCCTTGACCTTCCTTCGAATATTACTTACTTCCACTTTATCCAGGTTGTCTGGGCCGAAGCGGCAAAATCTCCCTGGTTCGCTTCTCGCAACGGCGGTTTCGAAACACGTCGGCTTACTTCCTCCACTTTTTGTACATTGGTTTCCGCGAGCGAGGCCCACAAACTCCCGCATCTTCCAGCATCAGGATCCTCAAGTTTGAGGCTAAAAGCCTGCGGATGACAGGAAATGAGCCCTAGCTGCAACAACCACTTTATGATAAGCTCGACAATACACCTCCTTCATTACATTGATCTTCCTTAGTCGGAGTTTATGCACATCACCAGAGTTTAAGATAACTTTCTTAGCATGTTTCCTATGCCACGCACTAGTGAGGTTAATTTGATTTGATGTCTGCGTCTGTATGTACGGAGCACGTACGGCAAAAGGAAGCTCTGGCATGACGGATAGATAGCGTCCACCTTCTCTTGCAAGGGGTCAATGCTTGTACGCGTGGGTACTGGGGTCTTGGAAACTTCCATTCCAGTCATTGGGTATTGAGTATTCGGCAGTCCGCTGCGAGACTGGAGCAAGCATATGTATATAGGCCAGGTCCTGGGTGTTATGTCGGCTTCGATGCTAGAATCGGGCCTGTATTTACTCACATCGATTTGAATCGCAGATCTTCCGTTTTATCCATATTACCCAGGTGCAGCAGTCCACGATCTTCATTCCGGGTTCAAGGCCCACGGTCCAAAGGCCTCCTGGATATCCACGCGTGGGGACTGTTGTTGCACGAACAAGAAAGAAGCGGACACAAGAGAAAGTCGGTAGAGAAGGGATTATATCTGCTGCACGGGATTGTGCACCAATAACCTGAGACAGCCGTTGGGCTCCTGGGAAAGCATTGTGTGCTTAGCATATTCATACGTACGTGGATCGACCTACAGAGAACTATATTTGTATAGCAAGATGGATGCCATGATAACAATGGCCCCGTTCTGTTCTCCGCCGAGTCGTCTTTTTGAGTCTCAAGTCCCCGTCCATATTCTGATACAAATGCTTGATGAGTTGCTGAATGCCGGATAATCTGGTGCCAATTCAAACCGCAATCCAATTCAACAGCCCACGCAACGCAGACAAGGAATGACTAACTGACGACAGTAGAAGTTAGGAAAACACGGAACGTTGCTTCTTCGATCGAGAAGTTATTCTCATTCCTAGTCTTCCTCTTTTATCCGGAGCCGGTTTGATGGTGCCGGTTTTCTGGTTGACCTGCCCACGACCATTGAGATCGATCTGATCCTTCGGCGGCGGATGCCCGCAGTGCGTCGAGTCTAAGTGCAAGGAAAGGCCTTTGATTAATCGCATCAGAATTGCAGAATGCCACTGAGCAAGACAAGGCCGTCTCCGCGGCCATCTGCCACGAGCAGTTTCAGCGGCAATAGCGACATCACCAAGAAAGAAGTGAAGAAGGTCAAATCAGGGTTGAAATTGTCTGAGGACAATAAGAAGCAACATGAACGGCAAAAGTCCCGAACGCTACCCCAGAGCGGCGCCACCACCACCACTACCACAACCACATCTACTACAGCCACTACCACTATAATACAAAGCAAATCTGCACTTACTGATGCAGAAATCCAAAACGAAAACGATGAGAGCGACCTCATTGACGAGTCTGGCGCCATTGGTGCATCTGCATCGGCATCTCCATCAACCGGGGGTCGTTTTACACGGCCAGATTTTCTACTTCAAGGTTTGCTTGCCCGAGCAAGGAACCGTGTAAAAGATCGAAGAGGACGAGGGGACAAGGAAAGGGGCAATCAAGTTGTAAGTCAAGATTTCAATTGGAATTCTTCCTGATGAGCCACCCACCATCTCATCATAACTGCAAGTCATTCCTGATGGGAACGCATTTGGGAGCCATGAGAAGATCAGACCACTGCAACATCTGCTCAGCTTAGCCAACCCGCTGTCGCGTGCTAGGGCGATCTTTGCTTCTCAGGTCATGCGATTACCAATTTACCATTCAGGGCCCTGAATTGGCCCCTCAATGGGCTCAGTTCGGAGGCGCCTTTGGCCGATGGTATTATCCGGGAGAATAGATGTCATGATGGTCCAATGTCATGCCAATTGACTCGGGAACTTTTTCTCTTTTCCTTTTCTACATCATCTTTCAACCCTTTTTGTCTCTCAATCCCCTCAATTGATTCCCCTTCCCTCACACCTTCACCTCTGTTCAAAAACTAACCCTTCCTTGCTACAACAACCAGATCGTCACCGCCACCAATACTACATCAGCTACAGCTACAACACCAACCACAACTGCTACTCCCCCCCCGCATTCTCCTCCGCCACGCGCCGCTCCTCCCGACCGAGGCTTCCGCCATAAAGCCAGTAAAGCCCCACCTCGAGCTGCTACAGGCAGATCCCAAGGGACTAAGACGCCTAGGACGCCTTCATCGTTACAGTCGCCGTCACACTCACCACGGGCTCTCACTTCCCCGCGTTCACCACCGGACCAGAACAAGCCTCTTCCTCCTCCTCCACCGAACCCGGGGTCCTTGTCCGACAAGGAAAATGCCACTTCTCCTCCGCCCAAACCCGTCTTGAAGCTGAATAGAATCATGTCTACTCTTACCGACTCCGAGATCGAGAAGCTCTTCTCCGGAGCCCCTCAGTACTTTGCCCGTAGCGAGGGGCATTGCTCTGGCGCCCCCAATCCCAGCGTCGCATTTCCTTTTGATGAGGCATTGGAGATTCGCGATCTGACTGATCATGTGCAAATTGAAGATCGGGCTTGGAGTGGTCTCACAGCATGGCCTCATCTAACCCGGGATCTCAACCAGGATGCCGCTGCCCGGGCGAAGGCCGTCGATTCGCGTAAGGCTCACTTTTTCATCCGTTGCCGGGAACGTCCCAACATGTTGAGTATGCAGGGTCTTGAGAAGGGCACCATGGGCTTCTCAGCTGCCCTCGAGCTCGCCGTCGGAGACGCTCTGGAAGAAGAGCAGTTCGGCTTTGACAGTGTTGGCAAGAAGGCCCATGCCATTGTTGAGGCACGTGAGCGCATGCTTTCCTCTCTGGGTTACCTGCGTCGCCTCCCCGAGACAGAGTTATTGGATCGTCTCAAGCGAAACGCCGAGCTATACCGGGTCAACGATCTCCGTAAGAAGACTTCAGTCCAGACTTACCAGGATCTCTTTCATACTTTCATGCGGCCATGCAATTCCGTTGTCGATAAGCGCGATCACTATAGCTTGACCAACCAAATCAATGCCCTGATCAAGTGTCTTGGCACCGCCAACGTCTGGTTTGACTTCACCCACGTTGAGTGGAGGATCAGATTGGGCCAGATTCTTTGGGGAGGTGGAGACAATGATGAACTCGAGGATACTTCTTCAATCCACGACGCTAGTAGTGCCAGTGAGCGGGCCGAGGAGAAGTATTGGCTTCTCATGCAGATTCTCGTTGCTACCGAACTGCTCATCCGACTAGACGCTATCACTGAGGGCGAGGAATATGGAGTCGAAGCTTTCCGACCTGTAGATGTTGTCCACTTTGAAAGAGCCGCCACTCCCATGGTTAAATGGTCACTCCATCTTGCCCGCAGTTGGCTCGACAATATTGAAATTGAAAAGATCAAGGAAGATACTCCAAACGATCCCCCCAAGACAAAGGGGACAGCTACTCCTCCGGCGGCAGGTTGGCTAGGCTCCCTCTTTAGCAAATTTATCGTCCGTCAACATCACGAAGACAAAACAACAGCCAGCCACACCTACACTATCAAAGGTCGTAACCCACAGCAGCAGGTAGATGGACTTACCCATTTTGCGAAAAAACTACTCTGGCCCAATATCGACACTTACGAGGGGCTTATCGCGAAAAGCGCTCGCCAGTCTATTATCAACTCTGTACCCAACTCTGCTCCTGTGAATGGAGCTGACAAACCCACAAAGACTTCTTCCGAGTCGAATGGGTCCAAGCGGGGATTGTACTTTGGGGCATGGGATCGCCCAGGAAGTCAGAAGGACAAGACTCGACCACAGCGACGAAAGCTTGCAGCGGCGCTTCATCCCTCCGGGTGGCTTTCAAAATCATATATCTATGGTCTGGTGCTCCCTGGAGATGGCATGTGCCATTTCCTGATGGCCACACTCCTCGAGAACGACAGCAAAGCTATGGAGCGCCTGGGCTCGTTTGCTAACTTGTGTGGAGGTTTTGTGTATTCTGGTAAGAGCTTCTGGAGTACATCCTGTATCGTGGGCCGAGTTATCGCAGCGGGTCAGGGTTCAGCTGAGTGCATGGGATGGGTTTCCAGCGACATTTTACCCCTTGGCATAGATGAGGGCTGGGTCAACATTGAAGTGGAAGAAGTAGCTGGTAAGCTCACTTGCGGTAGATGAGGAGAAACTGTGCTAACAGACAACAGATGACAAGGCCCACTTGGGCAAGAAAGCCAGGCTTTGGGCAAAGAAGCGAGTTGAGCGTGAATCATCCATCCTTGGAGATGCAGACGAATACTCTGTTTTTCCTGCCGACTTTATCATCCCCCATGAGAATAGCTATTCCACACCTCCGCCATTAATCAGCGTTACGTTACGGTCGTTGGAACTTCTCTCTCCTGCCAACTCGATTCAATCTACGCCCTTCACCAAGCTTACTCCCCCTGCGAGTGCGACCAACAAGGAACCTGAATTGTTGTCGTTCCCAGCCAATGTCAACTTTGCCGTGTCAATTGACGGATTCACGGCTGAGAACTTCTCATTTTCTCTATCTTACGACATCAACTTTGTTACGGCACACCCATGCTCGCCTTCTCACCGCGTTCGATTTGTCAAGTCACCATCTAGTCCCACGATCCAGCAGATTGACGTATCTGGGTCTGACTCGTTTGGGCAAGGTTCTAGACCTGCGCATCGTACAGGTAAAGTTAAGCGCCTTATAATATGTTTCACAACTAACTTTGGGCAGGCCATCCTTTGCACAAATATTATAATTACACTGTTATCCATATCTCGGAGCTTCTGAAGCGACAACACGCTCCGCTTTCAGAGCTTCTTGCTGTTCCTCCAACTCACCGTCGCTCGCCTTCACACATGGGTAGCGAGCGGGTGCTTGTTATTGACTGCATCACCAACTTGTCTGAAGTTCCCCAGTCTCCCACTATTGAGAGACTCACCTCAAAGTATAATATCGTCCAGCGACGAGGCAGTTTCCCCGCCGCGGAACAAATGCATTTCGAGTCAAGAAAACGGCAGTTCGGTTCCGATATGGAAATTCTGGTTCGCGCTCTTTGTGCTCAAAAAGGCTGGAACGCCATCATCAGTCGACGAAAGCGAGGATGCCTGGCTTGTGCTATTCGCGAAGCTGGAGCACTACAGTGGAAGGTTATCATTAGGGTGGAATAAGGGAAACTCGCCTGCGTTATGACGAGCTCATTCTTTGGAGTTTATGTTGCTGGGCGTATGCTGTGATTAAGAAATATGTCTCTAGGAGCTTTTGTCTTGGGTTGGTTTGTCATGATATATATCTATGATGTGGATGAACTTTTGGGAGGATACCGGTTATATATATATGGAGGCATTTGTATTCACACATTAATGTGCCGGCCTCGGGTAAACACGACTGGAACACAAAAATGAAGATTTATTTTCGTTTTGGTGTTAATTATTGATTCTATTGAACTTAACCTGTTCTGCTGTCCAAGAGACTATCTCTTTAGGTGGTACAAGGCATCAAAGAGGTCACGACCGGGGTCGGGGGCCAATCAAAATGATCGCGACGATCGGTACATTTCATCCATACCTAAATTGGCGTGTGATAGAGGTACCAACAGTCAGCATTGTTACAAATCGCTACATCAATCATCTAGCTGTCTGACGAAAAACTCACGTACCCCGCAGGTACTAGCGTGGTTAGTCAGCTAAGTGGGGCGAGTGACTTGTTGATGCCTTGTACTACCCAAAGAGATAACATATTTCCTGTTTAGGTAGGTCGACTTTGACGCCACGCTACCCCACTCCAGACAGCGCCACAATTCAAGCCTCCCCCCAGACCACACAGGTCGCGCAAGCTAAGAGGTAATTGCGACAACCATCGAACAACCATCACTTCTCCTCAATTACAGCAGCAAACATGTCACCCACCAAGGACCCCAGAAGACCCGATTTAAGTGAGTTCGACACCTACTGCGCTCAGTTACAAGCCAGGCGCCTCGCGCGAGACGCACAATTTAATTGTCATGATTGCCACCAGCAAGCTAATCTGATGACACAGTCGTCCCCTACCAAGAGCCCAAGAGCTCGGGCGAGTCGACCGATTTCTCCTCGACGATGTCAACTACCTTACCAATGGCCGCTATGTTCACACGCAACAAGATGGTTGGATGGTGCGTCACCTAAACGAATTCCAATGATGCGGAGATGTGGCGCGATGCGAAATGTGACGAGTATAGCCGGATTGCTGACGAGTATGGAATGAATAGGGCGTCTGTTGTCTTCTCTATTCAGAGCTGGCTCGGTGAGAGTGAGGACTCCAAGAAGAACTCCACCACTCCTGGATACTTCTCCGTTGGCATGTCTGGTATGTTAGCCCCTATACCACAAAGAACCAAGAATATGCGCTAACATGATGCAGTCATGGCTCTTGCTGTTACATATCTTCCAATGTTCCTCCCTCCTGTAGGTGGCAAGCAGGCTTCTGGCACTGAGGCCCCTGCTCCTGTTCCTTTTGCATAGTAAACCAGAGAGGACGAATTGTATATTATAGTGGATGGTCCGCGGAACACGGGGTGAAGGCAAAGCCATCCGATTTAATTATTGTTGAGCGTTATCATTTTCAAGATTCCAATCTGCGCCGGATTTCGAGTGGGAAAACGGACAGGACATCTGTATTATGAGTTCTTGTAAGAATGAACCAGCTTTCAAGTCTATTGAGTTCCATATGCTTCATGACATTATCTCAGGACAGCGCTAGTCAAGTCAAACCCTATTAAGAGTAAGCCTTGATGCGAAGTCTTACGGCATAATTCCCGGCCCCCTTTTCCTCGCCGAGTCCTGACAGCGAACAAGAGATATCTGGTCGATCCGATGTCTGGGTTGACGAACTGAACGCCCCTTGCTATTACGCGTTGTGTTACACCGATTGTCAGCATTTTCTCGAATGGGAGGCTTCAATTCTTCGACTGTTACAAAAAGGTGGACAGTGTGTTCCAGAGCTTAAGATTATGGTGAGAAGCCGTGTTTGAGGGCTATTGTCAATGAAGCATTCGCTTCTCTTGCCCACAGTCTCAAATCTGTTGAAATTGGAGGTTACAACGTACTACGTGATAGGCCACAGTTAAAGAACGATACCATGGGTTTATAGGCATGGACTAGACTTTAACTTGAATGTCAATGTCGCTTGAAAAACAGTGTGAGACAAGAATTATACTGATGGTGATGGCAAGCTATCAGCATCTTGCAGTTGAAGATTCCCTGTACATAAAACATAGAGTTCATAAGATCTATGCAATCTATATTTAGGCACTCAGCCATTCAATTTGGGACAACGGTACCGCGGGGCTACCTGCTTCACAGTGTTTTACGCGGGCCACGTATGGAGGGGCTGGATGTAGGTGACAGAAAGGTCTGAAACAGCACCCACTAAAATTTGGCGTGATTAATTTGCACTTTTATGACACCCTTGGTCGGTTGCTGGGGCAATTTATTATGTCATTTTTGGACGACAAACGATACACCAATGCAAAGTCCCTTGTACTCAACGGCTTCACCAAACTGCACATACCCTCACAACGGTGCTCACCGCCCAACTGATGAAGCACCCGGACGACCTTTCAAATAAGTCGTCTCATAAACACAGCGCTAAATCAAAACCAAAACCGGGAGATCGCTTTGCATTTAAACCTCAAATCACCCTCTCGTCAAAACAACAACCCGACTTCTCCAAACTTGCCCCACGCCAAAAGACCAAGACACGTCTAAGTGATTCCACTGCTCTTCGAGACCTCGGTGCCATGGTTAACGAAAGGGCGCCGCCTAAGGTGCCTCTAAACTCCATCAACCCTAATGGCGAGAATGTGTCCCGCGAGCTATCCCCCGATGACGACATCACCGCCCTTGTTCGTGGTATGAGCTCGCTCAAAGGCCAAGTTCGAGGAGATATGAACGACCCCTTTAATCCTACCGGCGCAACCAATACTCCCACATTTGGTCATCCTACCAAGATGATGTCCTCTCGTAAGCAGAGAGCAGACCCTTTCATACGGCAGAAGACACGACCGGAGCACCATCTCGACACCCGAAGCAGCAACAGCGGTGCTAGAGTCACAGGCCCTCGAGGTCCCATTTACCAAGATCGAAGGCCACCACCAATGCCCATGTTCAGCTCAGATGCCCCACCAGCGCCACCAGTTGTATCCTCATACGCCCCCTCAAGACAGTATGGCGAAGAAACTTTCTACACAGACCCTGCCAAGGCGAGCGCCGATTTGAAGGCCTTGCTTGAAGGTGGAATGGAAGAAGGCGAAGAGGAGGACGGAGAGGAGAGCCAAGCAGATGGCGAGAAGAAAACAGAAGCTCCAAAAGACCCCAAAGATGGTACAGTAGAAGGCCTGAAAGTCAAGCTGCTGCCTCATCAAGTTGAAGGAGTTGAATGGATGCGAGGACGAGAACTCGGCCCCGTGAAGCGAGGAAAGGTCCCCAAAGGTGGTATCCTTGCCGACGACATGGGTTTGGGAAAGACTCTGCAAACCATCTCACTCATTCTCACCAACCAGAAGCCAGCTAAGGACGCTACTGGATGGAAGAAGCATTTTGAGAATATCGAAAAGACGACACTTGTGGTGGCGCCTCTGGCCTTGATTCGACAATGGGAGCACGAAATTAATGATAAAGTGGAAAGTACCCATGGCCTCAAAGTCTGCGTGCATCATGGTCCAAATCGCACGAAGCGATTTAAGGACCTCGCTCTCTACGACGTTGTCATTACAACCTATCAGATTCTCGTTTCAGAGCATGGAAATTCCTCAGATGCCGAGAACGGTGTCAAAGCTGGGTGCTTCGGCTTGCACTGGTGGCGAGTCGTTCTTGACGAAGCTCATACAGTCAAGAATCGCAACGCAAAGGCTACCAAAGCCTGTTACGCTCTGAATTCCGAGTATCGATGGTGTTTGTCTGGTACGCCTATGCAAAACAACCTTGATGAACTCCAATCTCTCGTCAAGTTCCTTCGCATTCGACCCTACGATGACCTGAAGGAGTGGAAGGCGCACATTGATCTACCCCTGAAGAATGGCCGAGGTCACATCGCCATTCGCAGGCTACACAGCCTCCTTAGATGCTTCATGAAGCGAAGAACCAAAGATATCCTCAAAGAAGCTGGTGCGCTCAACCCTGGTGGTAAGCCTTCCGTCGAGGGTGAGGGGTCGTCGACAGGCTTCAAGGTCACCGAACGCAAGGTCGTTACAGTTGCCACTGCGTTGTCACCTGCAGAGCGCAAATTCTACGATCGACTAGCTGCTCGAGCGGACCGAAGTATCGAGCAGATGATGCAAGGTAGAGTCAACTACGCCAACGCTTTGACCCTGCTGCTCCGCCTGCGACAAGCTTGTAACCACCCCAAGCTGGTGGAGGGCAAACTGGAGAAGGACAAAGATGCAATGTCGACAGACCCAAGTCAGAAGACTCAGGATGTGGATATTGACTCCATGGCCGATATGTTCGCCGGAATGGGTATCGTATCCAAGGACTGCAATATCTGCGGGCGATCCTTGAGCGGTGAGGATAACAAGTCTGGCAGGGACATTTGCTCTGACTGCTACGATGACTTGGCATACTTTAACAATCATGAGAGGCCGGAGCGGCCAGAGCAGCCCAAGATGTCAAAGAAGTCAAAGGACAAGACCAAGAAGAAAGACAAGAAGAAGAAAACCATTGATGAAAAAGTTGTCGAGAGGCAAATTGTCGAAGTCGATGACGATGCCGACAACGATAACGACGCCGACAACGATAACGACGAGTCTCCCAAGAAAGTCTCAAGACGACCGCGGAACCGAAATGCTGTTGTCGATAGTGATGATGAGGATGCAGAGTCGCCACAGAAGACGGCCCGTAAGCCTCGAAACCGCAATGCTATCATTGACAGTGACGAGGAGGAAGAGGGCGAAGGCTCGTGGCTTGTGCCAAAGGACGAGCAAGGTTCACTACACCTTGGAAAGGCTGGTGGTGAGGAAGACGAAAATGCTGAGGGCGGCGGTGACTGGATTGGATCTGATGACTCTGAAGACGAAGAGAGCAAGCTTGAAGATAAGAGCAACCTGAGCAGTTTCGTTATCAACGACGAAACTACAGATCAGCCACATCAAAGGGCAGACGATGCTTCTGACTCTGAGGACTCTTTGGCATCCTTGGCGGATATCACAAAGCGCATGGCTGCCCAGACGCTGGAAGATGGGCCATCTAATGTAGCTGATACCACAAATGCAGACACAGAGGCAGATACAACGGCCGCTGATACTACCGCTGTCTCTGGGTCATCAGCTTCAGATTCGGAATCGGGCTCGGAGTCTGGATCTGATTCCGACTCTGATGCATCTGACCTCTCATCAGAAGAGGATGACAGCATCTTCTACCCTTCTCGCGATCCAAACTCCCCCCAAGTCCTTGCTTCTTCCAAGATCCGAGAGCTTATCAAAATCCTTCAAGGCGAAGTCAAGGAACACAAGTTCATTGTTTTCTCTCAGTTCACCTCCATGCTTGACCTCGTTGAGCCCTTCTTCCGAAAGGAACGCTTCCGCTTCGTCCGTTACGACGGCAGTATGAAGAACGATGAGCGAGAGGAGAGTCTACGGAAGTTGAGGAGTGATCCTGAGACCCGTATCCTGCTGTGCAGTCTGAAGTGCGGTAGTCTTGGACTTAACCTCACGGCAGCGACCAGAGTCGTGATCCTCGAGCCCTTCTGGAACCCGGTATGTCTTCTCCCTTTCCTCAGCTTTCCTCAAGATCGTTATGCTAACATCCTGTATAGTTTGTCGAAGAACAGGCCATTGACCGCGTCCACCGTCTGACCCAGACCGTCGACGTAATTATCTACAAGCTTACCGTCTCTCAAACAGTCGAGGAGCGCATCCTCGAGCTACAAGACAAGAAGCGCGAGCTCGCTGAGCAGGCTATCGAGGGTGGCATGCGCAAGGAAGCTCTCAAACTTGGTCTCAACGAGATCATCAACCTCTTCAAGCCAGGCTCGTCGGAGAACCCTGTTGTTGTTGGCGCTGATAGCCCCAGCGCCACAAACAGAAGCTTCGGTGGCAATGAGCGTAGATCTGCGCCTTCATCGAACAGACGGCCAGGGCGGCCGAGGAAGGAAGAGAGCGCAGTGTACGGTCGGAGATGGTGAGTGGTTGTTTGTTTAGAGACGATAACGATATGATGGCTATGGTTGGAAAAGGCGTTTGAGAGGGTTCAGGATTTATGATACATGGCTTAATGATTCGTGGTATTGTGGCATTTTAGACCTTGTTCATTGACTTCCACATGCGACTTGGCAAATTCCTCGCCTCAGTATAAAGTTATCATGGGAGTTCAGCATCCTACAGCTCTGTTTGCTTTGGAAAAAAACCTCACCATAGAGTGAAAGATTCCGTCCGACAGTAACCAATGTTTTGCAAGTCTTTTGTTGAGAGTTATGTATAATTCCTATTATCTCCTGGCGGTTTGGTACTTTAAAGGGAATTAATTGATTAGCAGTCATTCGAATCATCACAAACAGAAGAGGCGCCAGATGTTTATGACAATACTTTTCTATTGCTGAAATCGTAAAGCTTTGCTCATGCTCACATTACACACAATCTCATGCTATATAAAAATCCCTTTCAGACAAAAAAGAGGGCAGCCGGCTGATGGCCGCCATGTAATGACGCCGGACCCAGATGGTAAACAGTTGCTTGAATTTGTCATGACCAATTGCAAAAAAAGATCGCTTTCCCTTTTCTTCCTTTTTTATTCCTTCTCTTAGACAACGGGACCGGCCTTGACAACGTCCTCGGTAGCCTCGCTCTCGTACTTGGTGAAGTTCTCGCGGAAGAGCTTGCCCAACTTGACAACCTCGGTCTTGAAGCTGTCCTCTCCGGCGGTCCAGGCCTTGGAGGGGTTGAGGAGCTCTGAGGGGACGTTGGGGCAGGTCTTGGGAACCTGGAGGTTGAAGACCTCGTAGGTCTCGTACTCGACGTTGGCGAGCTCGCCAGAGTGGATGGCGTCGAGGATAGCACGGGTGTACTTGAGAGGGCATCGCTTGCCACCCTGGGCGAAACCGGCACCGACCCAGCCGGTGTTGAGGAGCCAGGCGTTGGCCTTGTGAGTCTCGATCTTGTCGGCAAGCATTTTGGCGTACTTCATGGGGTGCAGAGCAAGGAAGGGCTGAGCGAAGCAGCTGGAGAAAGTAGCCTGGGGCTCGGTGACGCCGTCCTCAGTACCGGCCATCTTGGAGGTGTAACCAGAGATGAAGTGGAACATGGTCTGGTTGCGGTCGAGCTTGGAGATAGGGGGCAGGACACCGCGGGCATCGCAAGTGAGGAGGATGATGTTGGAGGGAGAGTTGGGGGAGAGGCAAGGAATCTTGGCGTTGGAGATGTACTCGATGGGGTAAGCACATCGGGTGTTCTCAGTAAGGGTGGCATCGTCGTAGTCGACCTCACGGGTGAGAGGGTCGAAGACAACGTTCTCGAGGACGGAGCCGTATCGGATAGCGCCATAGATATCGGGCTCCTTCTCAGCAGACAGACCGATGGTCTTGGCGTAGCAACCACCCTCGATGTTGAAGACACCGTTGTCGGACCAGCAGTGCTCATCGTCACCAATGAGAGCTCGGTTGGGGTCGGCGGAGAGAGTGGTCTTGCCAGTGCCAGAGAGACCGAAGAAGAGGGTAACGTCGCCATTCTTACCCTCGTTGGCGGAGGAGTGAAGGGTGAGGACGTTGTGCTTGATAGGCATCTCGTAGAAGAGGACAGTGAAGACACCCTTCTTCATCTCACCGGCATACTCGGTACCGAGGATGACCATCTCCTTCTGCTCAAAGTTGATGGCAACGGATGTGCCAGAGGTCATGCCCTCAGTATATCGGTTGGCGGGGAACTTGCCGGCATTGTAAATGGTGTAGTCGGGGTGGAAGTCCTTGAGCTCCTCTCGTGTAGGTCGGATAAGCATGTTTCGCATGAAGAGAGCATGGTAGGCACGAGCGCAGATAACTCGGACTCGGATGCGGTACTTCTCGTCCCAGCCGGCGAAACCATCGATGACATAGATGCGGCTTCGGGTGTTGAGGTAGTCGACAGCACGTTCTCGGTTGATCTTCCAGACCTGTAGTGATAATATTGTCAGTCATTGATTCTGATGAGATCATTGGTATAGAAATCGGCAGCCTTTCCCGAATAGGCAAAAGGCAACCGGTCGGAAAGAATCGTGTTCGGTGAGAAAAGAGGGGCCGAAGACTTCGGAGGTCGGGACATGTGTCTCGGTCTGAAGCCGTGGGCAGTTGCAAGAGGGGAAGGTGAGCGTGTGAGGGCTTGCGGGGTCAAGGTCTAGCGATTGCCGACCCCATGACACCCTCCCCCCCAGAGAGACCAGGGGAACAAGCGAACCAGGTGCAAAGGCGCTAGGCCAATGAACCGCTAGAGAACTGCTTGGGCCAAGCCTCTACCAACCAGCGACCAGGCAATTGGGTAAGAGAATAAGCACCGGTGGACAAGCCATTGAAGCCATGACGCTCACGCTCCGGGTATCCTCGGGGCAGAACCAATTGTGGTCGCTGGAATGGAGATGCTCTTCCGATCCGTAGAGTCTAGACAATTTGTTTCGGTTCACTCGTCTTTGGCCTTGGGCGAAAAGCTCGTGATGTTGACAAATTTTCTCGTGTTACCAGCCAGGGTTGGAAAACAAGAGTCAAGTTGCAACGCCACAGCCAGCCAGTCTTAATCTCAATCGATCGTGTACGCATGGTGTGCAAGCTGCATCAAGGAAAATGCCGAATTCTTTCTTACCTCGGGAGTCATGGGTTTGTTAACAGGTCCCCACCTAATGATTTCATGTTAGTTGTCTGATCATGACGATTCATGTGCACAGCAACTGGAACTCTATTGCCGGCCATTCGGGTTTTCACGTACCAGATGTTGTCCTTGGAAGAAGCCTCCTCAACGATTCGCTTGTCGAGGGGAGATCGGCCAGTCTTAGCACCAGAGTAGGCAGTCAGGGCACCGCTGGAGGTGATAGCGGTACCGGTCTCGTAGACAAGAGCATCCTCGTAGAGGGCGGCGACTGAAGGGTTGGGAATCTGAGTGATGTCATGTTAGTGGCAATTGATTTTAGCCCGTTGGTATATGAGCTTCTTACAATGGCGACACGGTCGTAATCGATGTGAGCCTTGTCGTGGAGCTCCTGCTCCAGCTCGGTGTGCTCTTGGTGAGGACTGTAAAGCCCGTGTTAGTGAACCCATATTTGACTGATGGGGTATCATGAGGAACGTACGCAACACCGGTAGGGTGAAGGGAAGTCTTGTTAACGTTGTTGGGAAGCACTGCGACAGGATCAGTAATTGTTCTGGGACTTGTGTAATGGTAGACGTCGTGCGTGGTGCTCCGTCATAGAGAATGGCAGGGCAAGGTGGTTGTGTTTGGGTATCGTGGAGACAGCTCAACGAAGGGACAAAGACAAGACTCACTCTTGAATAAACCGGTTCCTGAAGCCTTGGTCTGTTTGCTTGGACCTTGGAGAGTTGAATTTGAATAGAGAGAAGCTCTTCTTTTGACGGGGTCACTCATGGCTTTTATAAAAGCTTCACGAGCAGCTTGAGATTTAGTAGTAAACGCCTTGGGGTATACTGTTCGCGGTGTGCTCCTCCACAAGCTGGGCACTTTAGATAGCGTCCGCTTGCCGGGGTCAGACCCGAGGATGGAGAGGGACGGGGAAGGATGGGGTGTGAGGCTGTGACTGGCAGAGACAAGCGCGGAGTGGAGCTGGCGAGGCGTTGCAGGTGACGGGCACGAAATTATATCGGAAGAGACTTCTTGGTCTTGGTACAAGGTGACGGGATAGTACACCTGGCTATGTCTCTGGGTCTTGGTCTGGGCTTGAGCTTGGAACCGGCCCTGGTACAGACGTACCCGACAACACAATCTGGACGCCAGTTCTAAGATGGGATATTGCGGGACGGAGGGGGTCACGAAACGTAACCCAACCCCTGTCCAAACTCTTCAAAGAATGAAGAAAGCGTCAAAGTTTGGCGGGGAGGACTAAGACTAAGCCCAAGTCCAGGAAGATGCCGGAAGAAGCAGAACAAGAACAACGATGATAGTGGTCGAGATGGTCAACAATGGGAAAAACAAGCAAAATGACTGGGCAGTGAGTGAATGGACGAATGGATCCAATGCTGGGGGCTGGCCTCGTTGTGGATGACGCCGTACGAATAATAGCGTCTGTATAGAATTGACGTTGGTGTGACGGCAAGATACGGTACGGCCACTGTGTTTCCAAGACGGTAGATCTCTATTCTGTCTGTTGTGGTGGTGGTGTTTAATTCGAACAAGCAACTGATAGTCAGGTTGTTGATGGACAATGGTAAAAGGATAAAGGGAGGAACACCGTGATGGCAACGATGACGGAATTTTCCATACTGAGTACCTGATATTCTTATATACGAGCCTATAACTGACTACCTGATTGAGTACTTACATAGATAGGTAATACCAGTTCTCTCAGATCTTCACGGTAAACCATCACTTCATTCTGATAATTGGGCCATGAGAATATCAATCTTCTTGTAGCATACCACTGTCCTGCTTGTTTCGTAGTTTAATCGCAAGCAAATGTGTCGTCATGATCGCCGGCCCAATGTCCCAAACTAAAAACACAGCAGCGACACGAGGCCCGCGATATTCCGTAAAAGGATACATGGCTGCATTTCAATTACACATCGAATACTTTCTAGAACCCGTTTTTCATGCATGCACATGCTTGAAATGCGTGTGATAGTTTCAGCGTAGAAAAGTCTGATGCGATTCGTTGTTGATGTTGACATCAATAGCCAGCTATCTTATCAAATGCCCAGAAGTGTTCCTGCTGTCTGGGCAAATGGTCCAGAAAATAACCAGGACACCAAGAGCCTATTGACATAAAGAATTAGGCATTTAAGCCATAAGGCTTTAGGTAGACTATCCTAATCTTTATGGCACCCTTACCTTAATCCCGATTTTTCTACAACCCGACCTACCGTCTATTACCGTGGCCGCCTCGTAACTCCTACCAAGGCCGAATCCTCGTTACCGTCATATTTCATTTCCCTCGGGTCAGAACGGGGATAGCTAGGTAAGGTATCAACGAGCTTCTGGATCAGTCAAGTTAACGAGGTATTCGGACATTGAATTCCTTTAGGTTTGGGGGCTAGGAGTGAGGCCTGCAACCCTCGTTGGTCTTTCTCGCAAGGGTGTGCCCAATTCGACAAGGGGCTCGCTTGTCCTGATTGCCTCCTGATACGGATGATGATATTTCCTTACTCGTTTGCTTGCTTGCTGTAGTGGATGGTTCAAGGCGAACGTGACACTCTAATTGGTGGCCTGTTGGTACAGTGGGCATCGTGAAGTACTTCATCTTGGACGACAAGAGCCAAGACTGCAAAGACGGGAAACCCGACTGCATCCATCCAGATCAATGCAGTTACGTATTAAGATGTTTATGCTGGCTGGTGCTTTTTTCCTCGAAAAGAGGTCAGCCGACTATGGCAAATGGGAAAGCAAGCCAAAGCAATAGTAGACTTCTAAGATCATGGGGAAACAAGCTCGCCAAGGTTGCTTCTAGGACTGGAGGGCGGTAAGGAACAAAAGGGGAATAACTCGAGATGAGTGAGCTAGGGCTGAGATTCAGATTGCGGAGAAGAGGAGGGAGGTAAGCAGAAAAAGCAACAACACCGAGCCTCGCCTCAAGCTGTCTGTGCTGCTGAAACTCGCTGGTCACCAGACTCAAGTCAGACAGGAACAAACAGGGAGATAGTGGATACGGTACGGGGAGAGAAGGACTGGGTTTGGCGCTACGGGTCCACAGGCGAGAATTGAAAATGTACCTGGATCAAATAAACTGTCCGCGATGAGAAGTTGGTGTAGCCCCCGGCTGATAGGGTGGCTATTCCCGGCTGTTGATCGGGACTGACATGTGCCGGTTGAAGATATCAAGAGCTGTGGTATGAAAATGTAGGTAACAATCAATACTCAGGCTATCTATCTATTCAATAACATGGAAGAGAGCGCCTCTTTTGTTAGCAAATGCAAGTAAATCGGATAGTCTTGACGGATTGGACGACATGCAGTTGCAGATTGTTGCTTCGTGCCTTGATGGCTGCTTTATCTTACCCTGGGGTCGGATTTACCCCACGATTCGCCCAATGGCAGGTTTAATTGTTTGGAACGAGGTACAATTACGGCTGAGACAGTAGTAATGTTTACCTGCCCCTTATCCCCCAGGACTTGGATGATCGTCTGCAGGCGCCAACGGGAATCATCAACTTACATTTAGCTTCCTTCCTGTTCAGCACCCGATTTTTTGTAAAGGTACCCTAATAGAAGGAAAGTTTCTTTACTTCAGCACATGACTCTGCAAGTTTGTAAGCTTCTTACTCTTTAAGCAAGAGGTGTTTTTGGATCGCCAATATTTCCAATTTTATCAACTCCTTTATTCCCAATACCTTGTGCCTGACACTAACATAACATAGGTACGAGACTGCAAATATGGTAGTCTATTTCCGTCACCACATGGCGCCGGCTTACGAGACGAATTGTCGGTGCTCAGCTTTGAGTAATGTGGAGGCTTCCAGACTCTGGCACTCTCGCTTCCCGCTCCCTTGTTCTTTTCAACACCAGCCTGAGATTACTTTTAGAACAGACTTTGCACATGACTTGAAGAAAAATCGATTTATTGAACTAGAAGCTCAGGGCCCAGGCATCGTGACCCAAATCTCACTGACACTTGGACTCCTTTCTTTGCTCCGCCCCGCAGCTCATATCATCAGCGTCACTTGTCAGACAAGACAAAAAAAAGTCACGATAATGTGAAATGCTTCTCGTGGGTAGCCTCTCCACGGGTACAGTACCTACTAGGATCTGAGTGACGTACAGTACAGACCTGAACCTGCATTCCCTGCTTCTCCCCACATGACTCGAGTTTTACAGTCGACACCTCTGATTGGTCTGAGGCTCACCTTGGAAGAGACACACCCCTCTGGAAACTCACCTTTTCAGGTCGTGCTCTGAGGATTCCGACATTATCCGAGCCTCCGTTTCTGACTGTTTCTCCGCCCAGAGCCTCCATCTGAATTACGTTTTTGGGGCTGGGGTCTAAGAACTGCGTGGGGAACTGGGGTTGCGGGGACTTGACTCTACCTTCACTCAAGAGCACAGCTTGGGGATAATGTCACACCCGGTGGGACTCTGACTCCCGTTGCGGGCGCCTGTCTACCATGGTTCGGCTAACTTCCTGACCACCGTGCTCCGTCACCCGGCTCCGTCTCCTCCGTATGCCTCCGGTATGCGATGTCAACCACTATCATCACCACTCACTCCCGCTCACCTTGATTAAGCTTGCGGAGCAGAGCAGACCCTTGTCCCTCTGCACTCAAACTTCCTGCTATCTATCGCGAGATAACAAGCTGGTGTTGATATGCAACACCGCGATCCTGTTCGCCTCTTGCAGCAATACTCACGTTCCCTTCCGCCCGGCCGTCAAATTCCCGTAAATCACCAAACACGTTTCGTGACTCCCTTGATCCCAGGAACTGCATATGCTTCAGGCGTAATCATGATAATTCATCAGGAACCGCTGTATGGCCTCGAATTGATCAGCATCTCCAAAACTGATCCACTTTGAACCCAACGACGTTCCGTACACCTCCGGCCTCTCGGTAAGCTTCCGAAAAGACTTCCGTAACGAGACCGTCGCACTGCTGGGATTCACTCACCTTGGGATAACATCAGCGCTACAGTTTTCTACCGTATCCTATCGAATCTAACACGCCCCCAACTCCCGATCCGCTGGGCCGCTGGGCCGCTGCCAACCAGCGCCGTACCGGGATCCGCAACCGCACCCGCACCCGCAATATCTGTTCCTTTTGTTGCATGGATATTGATACTTCTTCCCTATACTGTACTCATCTCGGATTTCCATTCGGTCACCGCTTCCTACTTCTGCAACAAGGACGATGACGCTCTCTGTAACGCTTTCCTTGGACCGTCCCGACTTTTTCTCGTGCTCATAGTCCTCACTAATAAACCTCTTGGCTCCATCCCCTCAGTCATGATAGACCACCAACCATACAAACGACACCAAGTCCCTGCAACATCCTCCTTTGGGTCTCCGTCCCGTTTCCGTTAACTAACTGACCTCGGAGACCGTCCACTAGAAGCAAAGATCCCTGCTATATCTTGCATTTGGAGACTGGGGTTACGTATCGTGAACTCAGGCCTCGAATGTCGATTATCGTGACTTCATGCACATTTCTCCGGGGGGTTTAAGGAAACGACGGCGAAATCTCCTCTTTTGCCGAGCTTTTGTTTAACATGTTTCACCGGTATTGTAGTTTTCTCTATACTCGTGGGTTGCCTCCTGACTCAAATGCAAAGGCTCACGATAACTTCTCGGTTTGTTATTTTCGTCCATCTTTCAGTTTTTTCTTCTCTGGTTTCACTATCATGATCTTTGGGCTTCCCATCTCACCGCCACATAGCTTCGAGTGGACTTCTAATATCGCATGCCCTTTTTTACCTTCCGAGTCCCCTTGTTAATCTGGATCTTGATATGTTCTTGTCTTGTCATGTTCATTAACTTCATAACGGGAACGGTCTTGTAACATGCCCCGGCTTCTTGAAAAATAACATCATTTATCTTCATTGCCTTATCTCTGATACACTTTCAGCGGCCGATTTCCACCTCCTAGCACAGAGGAAAAGCTTCATGATGATCTCCCTTTATACTCCTTTTGTTTTGTTTTCTGACTTGTACGTCTATATACTCCTGAAGTGCAGGAAATGTATGGCATCCATCACACCGCCACTGTCTCTTCTTTTTGCGTCGTCATTTTCAATGTCCCTCTGGCGGGCAACACAAGTGCCTTCCCATCTTCCTATACAAATCCGGTACCGCGTTCTTGGTAATCCCTGCCTTCCCCAGCGCCAAGCCTTCAAAACCGTGATGATTCGTGAAGATGATTATGGTGAATGCTCGTTACATTTTCCCCGTCTCTGCCAACGGCCTCTGTCCTGTTTGGCCTCATATAGCCGCGTCTAAGCGCGAATCAAGAACAGTCATCATTCATTTAAGCCTCGTTAAAGATGAGCTTCGTAATCTTGCCAATGGCAATGGTTTGTCCCTATGCACATATCGAGTTAGCCATCTGATATCTTCTATGATGAAAGCACTCCCCATGGGTCTTCCCGCCACACCATAGCCGGCAGTGGTCCCTTGGCCATCTGGGGACAAGATGGTCATGAGTATGGGGTTAGTAGCATGGGAAAGGTGTAAGGGGGTTGGTATAAGGGCTGGGGGTGAGAAAGCCTACCTGGTCTCGCAAGGTGAAGCGACCCATCTGGGGATAGTCCTCGAACTTCTCCACGCACACAGCGCCTGCTCCGCCAATCACTTGCATGCGAGCAATAATGCTGTCGCCCTTCTTGGCGTGTGTAGGGGGGTTCTTGCTCTTTCGGTTTGTTCCCTTTTGAAGCTTGTGTAGAAGGGCTGCGAATGTCACCTCCTCAATGGCAGAGTGGACGTGCAGCACACAGTTGAAGCCAGCAGTGAGAATGCTCTTAAGCTCCAGAATACGTATCTGGGCCTCGAACTCGGCCACGGTGTGGACCAGTCGCTTTGGTGAGCAAAGCACAAATCCGGGCAAGATATCATCCTCCTCGATACCCTTGAGTCTAATCCGCACCTGGTCACCGCACTGGGCCAGTTGAACCTCGTCTTCCTGCTCACCATAAACGGCGGCGGCTTCAACACTTGTCTTGTTGGGCATCATAATCATGTTCATGCCCTTCTTGACAACACCAGCCTCAATCTTGCCTTCCACCATTGTACCAAGATCACGATACTTGCCGTTGATAGGTAACATGAAAGGGGCGTTGACCTTGCGTTCAAGTGCCTTCATGCTGTCAAGATACTCGAGCAGCGCGGGACCATCCCACCAGGGAGCAACCTCCTTGGGAATGCGGGTCTTGATACCTTGCATCTGCTGGGCGGCGATGGGCAAGAAGTAAACGTCGGTCTTGAGGTTGTAGCCGGTACCCTTGAGGAATTGAGAGAGCTTGGTTGTGCACTCCTGGTATCGCTCCTGAGACCACTCGACAGTAGGGTCGTCCATCTTGTTAACGGCGACGATGAGCTTGTTAACACCTTGGGTCTTGGCAAGCATAGCGTGCTCACGGGTTTGTCCGCCTCGCTCGAAACCAGTCTCATACTCGCCCTTTCGTGCTGAAATAACCAGAATACCAACATCGGCCTGGGAGGCACCTCCAATCATGTTGGGGACGTACATCTTGTGACCAGGGGCATCGAGGATACTGTAGCGACGCTTCTCAGTTTCGAAGAAGCCACGACCGACCTCAATGGTCTTTCCTTGTGTTCGCTCCTCCTTGTTCAGATCCATGACCCATGACAGGTACCAAGACTCGCGGCCCAAGTCCTTGGCCTCTCTCTTGTACTTGTCCATGGTTCGCTCATCGACCATACCAGTAGCATACAGAATCGAACCACCGAGAGTTGACTTTCCGGCATCGACGTGTCCCATGAAGATAATGTTGACGTGCTCCTTGCCATAAATTTCCTTGAGAGTCTCCTGGTCGACATCGGCGGCTTGCTCCTTTTCGACGGCATCAATCTCTCGGGTGGCCGCCTTCTTCTCGCCAGCGGTGGGACTGTTGCGACCAGAGCCAGGGCTTGGTGAAGTCTTACCAGAGGTCTTAGCACTGGCAGCCTTACCAGCCTTCTCGCCTGTCTTCTCGATAGCCTTGGCAGCTGTGGCCTTCTGACCAGCCTCAGGCTTGTCGGTAGGTTCAGCCTTGGCAGGCTCGTCCTGCTTAACGGGGGTAGCAGCACCAGTTCCAGAGATGGAGAGGACCTTGGTCTTGGGCTTGGGGCCGGAGGTGTCGCCGCTGATGCTGATCACCTTGGGCTTAGGGGCGGCAGCGGGCTGGCTGGGAGCAGCGGGGGCATCGGCGGCAGGTCGTTGGGCAATCGTGGGAGCAGCGGGCTGCTGAGGTTGTTGTTGCTGCTGCTGTTGCTGCTGCTGGCCGTATTGGGGGTAGCCACCACCTGATACATGTGTTAGTATGTCATCGTAACGGATCTCGGCGATATGTAAATTTTTTTGGCGCAAATGTCATACCATAGCCTTGGTTGTAGCCTCCATAACCCTGGTTGTACTGGTTAAAGCCCTGCTGAGCACCGTATTGAGGATAATAGCCTTGCTGGTAATATTGCTGCTGTTGGTATTGAGGCTGGTATCCTCCATATGCTTGACCAGGCTGGAAAGAAGCAGCACCTGGTTGGAAAGAAGCAGCGCCTGGTTGGAAAGAAGCGATGCCAGGTTGGAAGCCTCCTTGCGCGGGGGCGGGGTTCATGTTCAGTTGCTGCTGAGCCTGCTGAGCAAGGTTGTCATCCTGAGCAGCGGGATCATCCTCCCAAGAGTTAGGGGTCGCCATTTTGATGTGTTTAACGGCGGTAGAATGTGTCGCGTAGTGGAGGTGGAGGTGGAGGAGGGAGAGGGAGGAGAGTAGAGCGAGTAGAGGGTTTTGCGATCACTGGTTGCGGTCTGGATGGGGTTGCGGATTTAAAAAGGCCCTAGATAGGTATGCAACCTGTCTGTGGAAAATGGGGCTTGGTTCTATTAATTGAGTGACGAGATGATGCCAAGTTCTTTGAGAGTTAGGGGAAAAGGTACAAATAAATTATATCCCTCGACTCCCGTCAGCAGAAGACTCGAGATTTGGCAAGTAAAAGGTAAGCTTTAGGCACCAAAGAAGCCTAAAGATGTTGATTCTGCGAATACTTCCCTTCCATTGTGCTTTCCTTGGTGGGGGAGGCAACCTGGAAGGTTTAGGCTGTGAAAATTCGTGCCCCGCTATGGATATCATGACGCCGCACCTGCCCTGAACTCTTAAACCTCATGCCCTGGAGAAAATGGTGTAGAGGAGTAATTTAGTGGGTTGATACTGTGCGCGATGCCTAACTCGCACTTGCAAACCTACCTACGGAGGTATCAAGCCAGGAATGGAACAGGCAGAATCACCTCTATATTAATGAATTACTAGGTGTATGCTCGAATAACATGGCGAGTTTGACCAAGTTTCAGCCTTATGACTCGCAGGTTGACTGTTCGAATCCAAGTCTGATGACGGACTGGGTATCGATACCAGCCACAACAAGGACTGCACGTGCCATACAAACGAAGGGCCTTGTCTGTCCTCACTCACACTGTACACGTTGCCCCTTATTAGCTGGGTTGCAGAAAAATCGAGATTAAGTATAAGAATAGGCAAGGGGTGTCATAAAGACCAGGATAACTTACTCAGAGTCTTGGGGCCAAAATACCTAATTATTTATGTCAGTACGCTCTTAGTGTCTGTACCTCAAGCAAGTGCCCAAACCTACACCGTCCCGTCCTGTTAAGTCGGGCGGGTTATGCGTTGGCGGTCAATTGATTGCGTGCAGTGAATAACGCTGCTAAGCTACGACCACCAATCCAATCCAATGTGACAAGGAACTCTCGTAAGGGGACGTGCAATACTTTATTGTTTTTTTTTTTTTTT